>JAYMSP010001848.1:0-28297 GCA_036897095.1 Plantago elongata | reverse complement strand
TTAATCCTATTTTTATTAGTACACTTAAAAGTATTTACATTATATAAATATAATATATATTATACTATGAATATAATATATATTATACTATAAATGTATACATGTCGGGCTCTTATGAGAATTAGACCCATGCCCGACCCATGACCCATGAGCTACAATATCATGCCCCATAAGCCTTAATGTACTGGTCAAAGCCGGCTTGACCAGGCCGAGCTCGCGTCTGGTCCAGTTCGGGTGGCCCAAATTGCCATCCCTACCCGTGATCTCTAGTCCTCATGTCCTTGTCGACTCATTTTCATGTGTACCTCCAACTTCTAGGATTTACCGATTGAGATTACGCATCTCAACAATTTTAAAATTATTTGAATGCTCTAATTACTTCATTGGATTGTTCAAATGATAAAATTTTGTAGCTATTGTTTGTGTTTATTGATACATTTTACTTGTTGACATGGATTAAACTTATATAACGTTGGCTACGCTAACAGATCTAACAAACTAGAGTGGTTCAACTTATTCTGTGTAGATGGTCGCAAGAATCATTAAACATGTCCAACTAATTTAAAGATTTTAGTTGGTCGATCGATCATGCCTAAATGTCGGTAGCGTAACCATTGAGGTTCGTTCACATAAGTTGATGTAACTTATAAGATCAAATAATGAGGCATATATGTGAATGCATGTAATTAAAGCTAAATGAATGAATAGTGTAGTTGTCACAAATACATTTTCAATTTCACATATTATTTGTACAATTTCACAATATTACACATGTGCTTCGTGCTTTTGTGTGAGTACGCAACTAGATAATTTTAACAGGGTCTTTTGAGTGAATATATGGGGTTTTAAAAATGTATTGATTAAATGTGCTTCTGTTATGTTCAAATTAAGGGGCTTTCACGATATCATATATGTATTTCTGTTATGCTCAAATTAGATTGTTAACGGGCTTTTAAAAATGTATGTATTAAATATAAACTATAATTAACATTCTTCTATTTAATATAGGATTAATTAGTGGTTAAAATTCTAGTTTGACCCGGGAAAAAAATATAAGCTTATTTAGAATGAAGGAATGCATATTCAAGTAAATCAATTATACGATAAATTATTATTTGTCACAAAATATAAATTATTTTACTACATAAAATATATCTTCAAATTTTATTAATTTGTGATCAACTGTCTTTCATTTTGACTACAAATTACCTTAAAAATATCGTAATAAATAACTCCATAATAATCCATATTAAAATTCTAATAATTATTTTTTTATTATATAATTTTATTAAATAATTTACTACTTTATATTTAAGAGTACTTTATAGTTAAAGTTAAAGATAGTTGACCGATTGCTACTCAAACTTATTAAATCAAATATAACTTTACATGCATATGAATATGTTTCATACTTTTCAAGATAAATGAATTCAAGTTAATATATTATGTTATTTAATGCATAAATATGAGTATATATGTTCTAAATTCATGTAATGTACATTCACAATCTTAAATTGTGGAGATGCATCATGTGTTCATATCTCTGCAGTACTTTGCCGCTGTCAGAAACAAAAGACCCTGCGACATACGTTCATATCGTTGTAGCATTATTAGACGTAGAAATATCAGAATAAATTCTTGACGCTGCAGCATTCTTTCATATCCATGTAGCATTATTAGACGGGATAAATGTCAGGATAAATTCTTGACGCTGCAACATTCTTTCATATTTATGTAGCATTGTACTCAGATTCAGATCTGTAACAATGGCGGCCAGTGACCAGAGCTGGTAGTGGTGGAGGTCAGTAATAGTGAGATTCAACACACTGATACATTAAGTGTAATGAGATTATTGAAAAACTTTCATTAATCATAACTATGTTGATGGTGGTGATCTGAGATGGTGGTGGTAATGGAGGTGGTGGTCGAAGATGATGGTGGTGTTGGTGGTGGTTTGAGGGGAGAGAATTATTTTTTATTAATTTTTTATTTATTAAATATAATTACATCAAAGATTCTAAAAAGTTGTTATTCTAAGTATATAAATTATCAAAGGGTTTAAAAATTATTTATAATTGTTAATTGTGTCATTTGTTAAATTTTAACTAGTATATTAATAATAGTACGGTACGAAATTGTACCGAAATTAGCAAAGTTCATAAATAGATGAGTGAATCTACTTGATGACATGGTCACAAATACTTGTCACGATTCTAACTAGTTTTGCTGCTACATAGGACCGAACCACCGCCAATATTATGAGTCTAATCGCAGAAACGGAACAAACTGTTTATCATCCGGACATAATCACTAATCACTTTCAAATACTCGAATCTTCACAATCAACTAATTCCATGTACCTTGCCAAGAATCTCCCAGTTTCACACCAAAAGACCTTAGCCAAATGCTGCCATAAATCTGCCAATATGAACAATGGTGTCACAACAAATCGGACAAAACCTCCTCGACCACGTAGAATCATTTTGGTCCGACACGGGCAGAGCCTAGGCAACGTTGACGAGTGCATCTACACCCGTGTTGCCGATCCGAAAGTCGGGCTTACTGAGCAGGGGATTTCTGAGGCTGGGGGATGTGGGAGACAGATCAGGGAGTTGGTAGAAAAAGATGGTGTTGATGATTGGAAACTCTACTTCTACGTCTCACCTTATAAAAGAACGTTACAGAGTTTAAGGAAGTTGGCTAAGTCTTTTGAAAGATCGAGAATCGCAGGTGTTCGAGAAGAACCAAGATTGAGAGAACAAGACTTTGGTATATGCTCTCATACTTTAAACAACGCTTGTTTCTGTTTAGCATATCTATGAGCACAATTAACCTAATCGATTGAGACATTGAGTGATATGTATGTCAACTTCTAGTTCGTTTGCCTCTTCTGTGGTAGTACCTATTCTAAATTATGTCCAGTTCTCACGTTCTTTGTTGGATTATTTTCGTTTGTTTCGATGCAACTCTAAACATGTATGATAGTATATGAGTTGATTCCAAATTAAGTTAGGGGCTTTCTTTTAGATGAGTAATGAGTTGCTTCTCATATTAGACACTGAGACACATAACAATGATTTAATGCCTTAGGTTAATTTACAGGTTAGATTAGGCTCCTCTTAAGCTCTTATTTCTATTGTTTGCAAAGGAAATTTCCAAAATGAGGAAGAAATGAAGTTTCAGAAAGTTGTAAGAGAGTCATATGGAAGATTCTTCTACAGGTTTCCTAATGGAGAATCAGCAGCAGATGTTTATGACAGAATAACTGGTAACTCAAACACATTTATATTTTCTGCTTATGTAATTGAAGATTGAAGAATAATCCTATGAGTGGTGACATTATTTGTTTGGAACTGAAGGGTTTAGAGACACATTAACAAGTGATATAGAGATGGGAAGATTCCAGGCTCCTGGTGAGCAAAGTCCGAACATGAACTTGATCATTGTCTCACATGGACTAACATTGAGAGTGTTCTTGATGAGGTGGTATAAATGGACCGTGGAACAATTCGAAGGACTGTTCAATATTCCTAGTGACAAGATTATTGTGATGGAAAGAGGCCATGGTGGAAGGTACTTCAATGACCATCATTGTCGTCCTCGCTAGTGTATTTTGTTGTTTTGACATGAACATGACCATCCACAATATCTACAGGTACTGCTTGTTAATGCAACATACGAAAGAAGAGCTGAAAGAGTTGGGATTCACTGATGCAATGCTGATCGATCAAGAATGGTAAGTAGTCGACTAGTCGCTGTTCTCCCCTGCTGCAAAAGAAAACTCTGGACATCCAAGTCATAAGGTTTAAATCTGTGTTTTGTTGCTTTTATAGGCAAAAATACGCAAAGCAGGGTGAGATAAACTATGATTGCCGCATTACTGGACCGTCCTACTTCACTCACTTTGATCAAGATCATGAAAATGGGACAACCAGGTGACTTGAAATAACGGGAATCACGGGAGGAAAATGGGAAGAATCAAATGCTAGCTGCCTAGCTGTATGGTTATATCATTTGTATCTATATGCACATTCCGTGTTTTAAAACTATATATTTATAATATATATTAGAAGTATGATTTCATAACAAGTACTTGTAAATGTAGATTAATGTTTCTGGTTGTTTTACATTTTGAACTTTACTTACATTTTTAACTGATGAATTTGTATTTATGATCGAGTTAAAAATTTGTAAGATTCTTATATTTGGTGTGTAAAAGTTAAATGGTACGGGTAATATTTTGTAAAACGATTTGAGGGGTTTAAAATTGTTATATACTGTATAAATGAAAAGGTAAAGTAGGGGAAAACAAAAACATGTACAATCCGAAAGTCGCTAGCCAAATAGGATCAAACCAACATTCCAACTCAATTAAAATCGACTTTAAAGTAGTATGACTAGTATCCAGGCAGTGTGCCTATTCAAATCTGAATCTCAGACAGTATGAAATTCCTCCCGGAACATCTTCCAAGGATCCAAGAGACCGGTCAAATATGTCATACTTTGGGCACGAACTTTGGTCGCTAATTTTACAAACTCATTGGACCGGTTAAGAAGTGGCCCATATCTGCTACATGACATTTTTGGTCCTTACCAATTCCTTTGGATCACCACTGGAATTTAACATATTCCAAATCCATACGACCGACATGCCACGAAAACGTACCTATATGGGACGTAGATATATAGAGGTACAAGTTCGACGATTCCCCACCCCTAAATTTTTTTAAGTAATTAAGTGTGCAAATTTCTAATAATATTTCATACCGTTTCATTTAAGACTCCGCCTCCATTCACTCGTGATCATGAGTAAGAACTTACAGTCATTTTATTTTACTCGAATGTAATGGAAAATCGTGGCAGCACAAGTACAACAAATGAGCTAGAACCAAACATACCACGTGTGGATCGGTGTGTTGGGCCAAACTCCTGAATAAAATGTCGTTATCATCTTTAAGGCCTATACTGTCTATCCCATGAACCTCACATTTGTTTGGCCCTTTATTAAAGAGGCCCCTTCCAGCATCACTCTTGTACTACAAACAATTCCAATATTTCTCCATGCTTATTTACATTTTTATTTATATTAGAAGCTACTACTCCTAGACAATGATTAGCGACAAGATTTGGCAATCTTATCTGGTCATTAGTCAAGTTTCTAGCCAATAATGGAACTGTTTTCAGGTTTACTGTGATTGTCTGATTGGGATTGAAATTAATTACAGAAAGACCATTACCAACCTTCTGGTTAAGTGATAAATGATGATTTTCATAAAGAAATACGCGTATAGAATTAAAATATTAAGTAATGTCAAATTTTAAGTGTACTAAGACTGAAAGAGTTTCGAAACAATTGTTCTAAGCTTTAGTAAATCTACTTAGAGTTGAGTTTGAAGCCACCGTGTGTTAACAGTTAACACGAATAAAACCTCAAAATTTTGAATTCAAAAGTATATTGATATATTAAATGAAAAGTTCATCATAAATTGTCAATTTATATTATTATTTCAAATAACACTTAACATGTATATCGTTATTTGCGTTCATTTTGAAAATTATGTATAAGGCCTCAAAACTTTTAGACCCGTCCCCAATTGACAAACCTGAACTGGATTTTAAGACCAGGTACATAGGAAAAAAAGACTATAAAAGTTGATTCATTGAATTTAGAAAGAAAAATTATCAATTTGGTAATATTGAAGATTATGGACTAGAAATGAGAAGGGTTAATATCAATAGATGTCTCAAACTTTCTGAATACTAGGTAGCAAAGACTATTAGATTAAATCAGATTATATTAGGTAGGGATAGGTGTTATGATAAACCACAAATTATGAGTCAGATTCGGGACCCTAATCATCATCATCATAATAATAATACGATAATAGATAAATACTCCTGCATGTTGAAATGGACAAGAATATTTTCAACTTTGTAATAGTTATTGTTTGTTGGAATACAGAAAAATAATGTTCCATCCGTCCCGAAAAACTTCATACATTAATATTAACGTGTAATTTTATTTAAAAAGTTAAAGTAATGATAGAATAAATCAAAAGTGAGGAAAAAGTACACTTTTAATGATAAATTGTATAATTTAAGTGTAAAATTGAGATTGTTGATTATTTGTTGGATGTGAGGTAGTTTTCTTTTATAGTAACGTATGAAATATTGTGAAATGGATAAAAATGATATATGTATAAAAAATTTCAGAACATATGGAGTAAAAATAGAGAAAGTAAAAAAAATAAAAGAAAGATGATAGAAAATGAAAATGTATATGTTCATGGAGTTAGTTGGTTAACTTGTTTTACTGTTACAGATGTGGTTTAAACTTTAAACTGGTGGAATGTTTAGAAAAAGGAATATATAAATTTTGGCAGCGGGAGTGCTAAGTTTCGAATAAGGAAATCTCCTAATTGTTGAACTAATAATAATCAACTCAAAGCAAATATTTAATCCAATCCTTATGGGACTGATGATGTACATTTCAACTTATTGACTCACATCACACACATATATATGCATAAACAAGTAGTGGTTATCTATCATGTATAGAATAACTGATGTGCAGTGATGGATTTAGTGGGTAGGGTAATCCTACACTTACCCATTCAACTGCAAAGGGTCTGAGTTCAAATTCTACCTTTATAATTTTAAACTTTATCCGAACCTTTATACTCTCAATCGATAAGGATCTAGACCCGACATTTATCCGGAACCCTACTAGACTCTTTTAGTAACATAGTCCGGGTCGGGTCCGAGTATAAACCCGGACTCTTATTAAACCCGAACCTTAAAATTGAACCCGAACCTGAATTTTAGGGTCGGATAGGGTCTAGACCCGTTTGAATATCCCTTTTTTTTTTACTTCTTCAAAATTGACATAAAATGCATTATAAAATTGACATAATATTTAATTGCTATGATTTAAAAAATATTCAAATGTTATTTATCTGTAATTTAAAGATGAGATTCAATCGTTTATTTTAAAAGTTCATATGAAAAGTACACTAACCCTACTCTTATATTATACCCAAATCAATTATAATGTTTATATAAAATTATATATAATTTCAACTGAATAAAAAAATAAAAATAAAAAGGGTCCAACCGGGTCCAGACCCTACCCGACCCTAACTTCGAGTTCGGATCCGGGTCTGAAGGTTCGGGTCCAAGTAAGGGTCCGGGTCTGGACCTAGACCCTCAAGGTAGGGTCCAGGAGCACTAGATAGATTGTATTTAAATTATACGTAGATTTTTTATGGTTATTTATAGGTAGAGTTGTGTTTAATTACTCATTGAGTATTTGATGTTCGTTTTGCCAGGGAGTTATAGATATTTAATGAAAGAAATAGTGTTGTTTTTCGAAATCTGTTAAGTCTTGTATTATGTTAAATCCTCGAATCTTGATCCATCAGTTTTTAATATTTTGTTGAATCGACAAGTTTTGAGTAAATTTTAGATATTATATAAAAATGAATAAGTTTGAATTTAATATTATTTGTGTCTATCCACGCACGTATATAAATACAATTTTTTTTATATGTATTTCATTACCTTTTGTATTAAGCCGCGCACTCTCATCAATAACATTCGATCTCAGGATATGCAGGATATGGGTGAAAGAGTGGCTGCCTGTGCATTCTCCGCTCTCCTAACATTTTCAATTAACATACAAATGTTACACTCTCTTCCAACCCAAGGTTCTAAAATTATCACTTGACACCACGACTAAAGGTATCTGTTCCAACGCCAAGTTGCAGCTCGTACCTAATACCATTCGTTGGTGAAAATGTCACGTGTTAACAACCGTCATTATGACTAATACTACTACTAATCATGCGGTCAAGTTTAACAACTTATACTACTAAATTCCAACAGAAACGATGAAACAAAACGTGATAGACTTGTAATAGACAGCAAAGTCTCTGAGGAAAGCTCTGTCAAAAGCAAAAATGTTAGTGCGAGCAGTCTCACATTGTGCTTAACAAGGGGTACAATTAGTAGTAATTAGACATATTTAATTTGTAAGTAGTAAAGTTTCCATGTGCATGTGTCTATATAAATTATTCCTTAACTGTAATTCCATTTCCAATCTGTTTACTTCAGTACAGTGTACGGTCTTCAGCTTTTTCTACAATTAGCACGAGTTAGTGACTGTCTCGTTTTAAAATCTGGTCACCTTAATTTGTCTCAACCTCTAACCCAGCTATGGTCTCAGCTCTTAATCCTTTTTTATTGAGTTAAGAAGGAATTTTTGGTGTAATTAGACGACATTTTCTGACAAGTAGAGTTGTAGATTCTTGCCTAAAATTTGATTCCACAAATTGGCCTTATGGCAGGCAAATTCTGATGGAGATTTCCCTGTGTTTTATTGTACTAATAAGTTATAACGTATATACTAATTTTGGTTTATAGTTAATTACTTCACGGGATTAACAATACCAGATGGGATTGAGTAATCAATTGAATATGCGGGAAACTTTAATATACTGATTTGTTCGGATTTAAAGGGAACAATCAAAATTAAAGATGCGGGAAACTTTAGGTTAGAATTTTGCCTATTGGAAGTAGAAGTTTTAAACGTTGGCTTTCATTCTCAGTTTTTAAATACTGGATTACCTAAAAACATAACCCTATTAAATTTAATTTCACCGACACATTTGATATCTAGCTATTTTTGCTTAAATACATGTGAACATTAATGAATTAATGTCAGTACCAACCTGACTATCAGTAATTGATTGATAACTTACCATCTGGCTGCTTTCAATCCAAATTACATATATATTGGATTCTGATAACATTATAAAATCATTATATTGTATATGATATGTATATATCTATATATACAAAACTTTAACAAATAACGAGCCAACTATATTCTTGTATCATACATAGAATACATGTGGGTATGGATTTAGATTTTTTGTTTCATAATAAATGGATTGCGTCGATTTAACACGTACGCAAGTCAAAAGCTAGAAATGAGAGTCCAAAGCAATTCCCCCTTGAGTTTTACTTTGAGATGGATCCGTCTATTCTAGAGATTTAGACTCGGTTATTTAGTAACATTAGCCCATAAAGTAATTAGTACTAGTTGATTGAGTAGGAAATAAGCTGAATTATTTTAACAAAATTACTTAGTTCATAAGTTAGTGATTTGCTAAATATTATATACAAAAATAAATTAACTAGCTTGTTATATTTTTTAGTTTACTTGACAAACTTAATAGATTAGCTAGTTGTGAAAAATAAGCACATTGACATAATAAGATAACTGATAATTTTGTACTAAATAATGTTTTAAATAACAATTCTAAACTAATACAAGGCAATAAAATAATTCAATCTGGGGAATCCAAACCCATTTGGAAGATCTCAACTTAATTACCATTTGAGATCAAAATATTTGAAAGTTTGGGAACTGCTGGCCGTCGTTCTTAAATAAGAATTGGAGGTATAACCACATAATGCGGGCAGTGACATGGAGCTGAAGTGAGAAAAAAAAGGTGTAGGATTCGATTCTTGATGAAGACGTAAAATGGTTTAGGAGTAAAGTGGTATCATGTCACATGTGGTTGGTATAAAAATAGTGTACGGAATAGTTGTAATCTTTATCATTTTAAAAAAAAATCTTAAATAAGAGATGATAACGTCGCAACATCTTTAGCATGGTAAATCTCAGAATTATGAAGAAAGACAAGTTTGTAGTGAAGAACATGAAGCAGAAATGATGGATGAACTTGTTAGCAGCTTGATCAACTTTGGTGTTGTATAGATTGTAGTATGCTAAGCTAGATTCTTGTACATATTATTAGCTCATGTAATCCGTTTTTTGATCTGTACAGCTAGTAAGGGGTAGATTAGGTAGTTCCGTTCTCTGTTCTTCAGCTATATATATTTGTACTCTTTTTCATTTTTTCTGCTTGGATCTTATCTGTAACATTGTGTGGTTCTCTTATTGATCAATAACAACAAGCAGTTATTTACATTGTTCTTCATCATCATCATCACTGTTCATCATCATCATCGTTCTTCATCATCATCATCACCAAAGGTGAGCTTCTTCAGTTATTCTTCCGCTACTCACAATTCTGATAGTAAATCATTCACACCTAGGTATCTTCTACAAATAAGATTGGTTTTGCTAGGGTATGTAGTATGTACGTACCCATATTATATCTAGAAGGAAGAACACAACAAAAGAGAGGTAACTAAAACAAAAAATGAAGTCCAAACTGAATGTGATGGGAGCTGAGTTAGAGTGTTCGAGGGAGACATAAATCAAATTAACAAAGTGTATAGTCTTTTAATATTTGGTTAATTTGTGTATTCGCTCTCTATTATTGTTTTCACAAGGGCTGAGGGGCCTACGTTACTTGCATGTAGTTCGTAAGAAGATGCGCAGTGTTGAATTGTGCAACACAACAAAGGTAGAAGGAAGAAACAAACTCATGAACCATGTTTTAGTATGTGATTTAGAGTGCAAGCCTGAGACAAACTGCCCATACTCAATCCCAATCAACAATGAGGACTCAAATTGATCCGGCCAATGCGTCCTGGTCACGCCTTAAAAAGACTCATACTTATTTAGTACTAATAAAAACTTTTTGAAATGAACAATAAACTTTATTTTCTTACAACCAATAAGTACAAGTCGATCTGAGGATCCAGGCAAAGTATCGAGTAGAGACAAAACGACAAATAGAATCAAAACTAAGCTACGACTATTCTAAAGGGCTATCATAAGATCGGCGCAATGTGCACGCAAACGAGGTCTAGCCAAGCTCTATTAATGAGTGCATCAATGATCCTTTCCTCCAAGTTTGGGTTGGGCGGCTTTTGCTGGAAGCAGACACTGTTCCACTCAATCCATACGCAATGAATTATTTCCGCAAAAGCACTTTTGAGCAGCTTAGACTTCCAACTCTTTCCCCCAAAACGTCGATACATTACTTCAAGTTCCCTGTCCCAGCAATGGGGCGTACGGGTTATGCGCAACCATTTCATCACTCGGTGCCAGACTTGATTGGTGTAGGGGCACTCAAACGGGAGATGATTTTGGGTTTCATCGAGGGGGCAGAATAGACAAGCTTTGTTGACGGTTGGGCTCCATTTGCAGATTCTATATTTTGTTGCTAAACGTCCATTAAGAGCCATCCAAGCGCAGAACTGAGCACTAGGTCGTGCCTTGTTCCCGAACCAAAATTTTCGCCACTCCACATCAGGCTTGTCCCCACGGTTATTATTATACATCAGCCTTGTGGGAAACTTTGGCGCTAATAAAGCCAACCTCCATGTGATTGATGTGAGTACCACTTCACGAGTCTTCATTATAGCCTTTATAATCCATGAACAATTCGCAGTTAACGTTATGTCCATGACATCCCTGTCTTTGATGTAGTAACAATGTATCCACCTCACCCAGAGTTTATCAGCCTTTGTACATAGGTTCCATAGAAGTTTAGCGATGGTACATGTGTTCCACTGTGCAAGGGAAGTTAGATTGAGGCCTCCTGCATTCTTTTCGTCACATAACTTGTCCCAAGCAATAGGTGCCTTCCTGGTGATCGTATATGTACCACTCCATAAGAAATATCTACAAATAGATTCAATGTGTTTTAAGACGGCAGAGGGCATAGGGAAGACCTGTATCCAGTAACTCGTCACAGCATGAAGTACGTTGCGAATGAGTTAAAATTTTCATGCATAGCTTAGGAGTTTTGAGGTCCAATGTCAAATTCTGTAGGTAATTTGATCAATTAAAGGTTGGCATTCTCTAATGGTGAGTTTGCAGGTGGAGAGCGGAACATCGAAGTACTTTATAGGGAGCTTTCCCAGCTTGAAACCTGACAGGTGCAGGATTTCATCTTTTACGGCTCAGTCAACACCCCCAAGGAAGATCTGGCATTTACTCGGATTAGTCGTGAGTCCATTTGCCGCAGAGAAAGTGCGAAAGTGATCCAAGAGTAGAGCAACAAACCGTGAGTCTCCCCAAGCGAAGAGAAGCAGATCATCTGCAAAGCACAAGTTTGTGATGCTCAAAGCTTCGCACCGTGGGTGGAAATTAAAGTCCGGATCGCGTTAAGGAGTGCCAGGATACAGTGCAAATATTCCATCATAATGACGAACAAAAGTGAGGAGATCGGATCGCCTTGCCGGAGTCCTCTCCGAGCCTTTAGAATACGAGAGGGGGTTCCATTTATCGTATATCTATAGGAGACGGTCATCACACATTGCATTATCCAAGTAACAAACTGCGTTGGGAACCCCATCTCCTCCATAATCGACTTTAAAGTCTTCCGTTCAATAGTATCAAAAGCTTTTTGCAAGTCCATCTGAATCATGCAGCGCGGAGAGATACCCTTGCGATCATAACCTCGAACTAGTTCACTTGCCAATAGGATATTATCGTGGATAACCTTACCATGCAGGAAAACATATTGACTATCATCCACAACCGAATTTATTACCCGACTCAATCTGGAAGCGAGAACTTTGGATATAATTTTATATATGGTAGTGCAACAGGAAGATCGAGCGCATCTCTTTCATGGTAAAGGTAGTAGAGATTTCAGGATTAAGGTGACCAAGGTACAATTGGCTGCGGCATAGATGTTTCCTGAGTCAAAGAAGTCCATGACTGCTCAACTTTTACATGACGCCCTCTGATTCGGTGTGTAGCTCAACTTGAATTTCATATTCACTACATACGTTTAATTCATTTTAACATGTCAAGAATCAAGCATTAATATGTTGTTGGAATAATCTAGTAATGCTAAAAACGTTCCTATAATTTCTGCTCTTCTCCCCTCCTTACATGTGCCTTGATGTGAATAAATCTTCACACCTTCTCTCCTTCATTTCCTAATTTCTCTCAACTTCGATTTGACTAATCTCTTTATCAACGTTTGTCCAATCTCACCACAATACTTGTTCTAACCTAGCAGCCAAGAGAACAAATCGACTTCAAGCTTCACCTCCTTCGTTCTTCGCGAATTCAATTTTGCTTCGATCGGTATGCTTGTGGTAACTCGAATCTCTGATCTCCTTCTTTGTATTTCCATCCTAACTTAGCTACGTCTTCTTCGTAGTATCGATTTCTGGATTTAGAAGGCTTCGATTCGTCGATTCAAGCTTGATTCAATTCAACTTTTCGGTATGTGTTTTCCTCTCAATTGTTTAATAATCGAATTCTGGGTTGGGATGTTTGTGTTTTCGTGAATGTTCTTGCCTAATTTTGAGTTGTAATTGTCTGCTTTTACTTGCACTGTCCGCGCCCTCTAGCTTTTTGCTTTGTCATTCTCTGTTTTATTTGTTTAAGTCTTCTTATAACTTCCTTTCGAAAAATGAATTTTTCACAGTAAATTCATTGGCCTTGGCATCATATCTGGAAGATCAAAATATTCCTAGGGTTATTATTTTCATTTGCCTTATTATTTGAGATAGATTACCTACTTCCTTTTTTATGTGGAAGAAAGGAATCATTGTCTCTCCTACTTGCCCATGTTGTGGTCTGGAGGTTGAAAGTTTTGAACACCTGTTTTTACAATGTCCAAAATTTGCTGAGATTAGATCCAGGTGCAGCTCGTTGAATGTTGCAAATCTTCAGTCTCTTCCTAATCTATTTTTTGCTCATTCACCTAACTTCCAACCACTTGTTCAGTTTGTTAACCTTTGTTGGATTGTCTGGAAAGCTAGGAGCATGAAAGTCATTAGTTCGGAGGAATTAATACATATTCTGTTAGATTCCAATGGTGGAACCTAAATAAGGAGGTGTGCTTACCTTTCAAACCTGCTATGCATGTCATTGCTCAGTGTAAATGGAATCCTCTAGATCAGGAAAGTTTTTGTTTAAATGTGGATGGTTCTGTAGTTATTGATCAACTTCGTGCAGGTATTGATTGTATTATTAGGGATTATAGTGGTTCTTTTTGTAAGGCCATTGCAGCTGACCTAAGAAGAATTGATATTAATATGGCTAAGTTGCATGCTCTTAGAATTGGTTTGATGCTTGCTTTGCATAGTAATATTCGTAAAATTATAGTGCAAATTGATTCTAAGTATGTTTTCTCTTGCTATAACAGGAAGATGGCAGCTCAGTGGTAGCAAATGCCACTAGTTAGTGACATTGTCTTCTTGGCCTCTCAGTTTGAGGAGTTTCAAATCTTTTGTGTATATAGGAAGCAAAATGAAGTTGCAGACAAAATTGCCAAGATGGTCAACTCTCCTGCTTTTGATGATGTTGATAATTCATCCAATTGTCTTTTGAACTTTGGTAATGTAGGATTTAATGTCAAGGTTTGGGAATTTTGCCTGCCTTGGCTGGATTGTTGGATTCTATGGATCTTAACATTGTTAGACCTCGTCGGGTTGTGACATCTAATAAGGCAACTATGTAATGAATCTTAACCTTTTCGTATTATGCTAGTTATGGCTTAAACAAAAAAAGATCGTGTTGTTAGAAGATTTGCTGGTGTTGCGATAATTGTTGTTGATTCTCAACAAATAGGCTATCACTCGTCTATAGAGCTGTTTTTCGAGTCGAGCCTTACCGAGGGCTCGGGTCGGGTCGACTCGATAAAGCTCGTTAAGAGTAATTATTTTAAAATTTTATAATTTGTTATACATATTTTTATAGATAAAACTTGTATATTTTCGAGTTCAAGCTCGAGCTCGTTACATGTTACTCGAGCTCATTTTTTTGCTCGTTTTGTTAACGAGCTGAGCCGAAGCTCAACTCGGTTGAGTTTGAGCTCGAGCTCAAGTATTAAAATACTCGATTCGGACTAATCGTCTAGTTTGAAGGTTCACCCTAATCAAGATGAAATATTTAACCATTTACTTAATAAGCGATGATACTTACCTTTCTTCGGATTCACGCCACGTAATTTACAGTCATTACTTATCTATACAGTATAAAATTCCCACCGCACCTATCCCCTTGGCAAGGGGTCCTTGCCAATTTACTTTTGTGTTTTTCCAATTTCATCTATCCCATGTAACCTAAGAAGAACTGTGTTATTTTTATAAAGTTCATGATTCTCATGAATACAAGAAAAAGTCATATTTGTCATATACAACTGTTTCACACAGTTGCAAATTCACAGTCATCCAATTTATATAAATATAAATTTGAGATTTTCCAGTGGTTATGAAAATTCATATTTTTTCAAGACATTTGTTTTGTCTTCTTATAATTGTTCATACAATATTACACTCCGTTCCTAATAACATAACAAAAAAAAAAGTTAGAATGTGACCATATAGTTACATATAATTGTATGCATATTGTGGGTTTATATTCTTAGTAATATATAAATCTTTGTGAAATAGTTAAAAACAACAAATGTGTTATAGAATATAAAAACAACAACATAAATTTATAATAAACTATTTTTTAAAAATAGTTAAAATTTTATTAATTAATAATTACGAGTACAAAAAATGCGCACGAAATAAATAAATACAAAAAACCAAGTCATCCTCATCAAGTAATCAGAGTCTAAACCCAACTTTAAATGCTCTTCACAAATACAAATGAGAAACATCTAAAATCGAAAACAAGCTAGTGGGCCTAATGTGCCTCATCAAGTAACCAGAAACAAAGCATCACTTCTTCATCTTTCGAAAAAAAATCAACTTCACCATCACGATGCTAGACCACCGAGGTATAAATTCAAAAGTCAAAATAACCTCAAAATATTAAAAATTAAATTATTGTGATCTAGCTACTTGAGTCGAAGTCGCAGGACTCATTAGAATACACAAGATACTCCTCTCTACAGCAATACAAGATCACCATGGTAGTATTAAAGAACAAAATAATCTCAAGATATTGAAGATTAAATTGCAGTGATTTAATCCTTTGAGCCCATAAAAATATAAATTATTTTTATTTTTATTAGATAATCTAATGGAATATATTATGGTTAAAATTAATTAAATTTGATCGAGTAATAAATAAATGAAAATTGAACACGTTGAAAATCTCGTTATCTATCTAGGTAAGTAGAAACAATATAGAGATGAATAATTAAGCAGATGAATGAGGCACATAAAATAAATCCATGGTGACCCCACATTTGTCTATATAACGTACCGTGATTCCGTTCTCCCCAAAACATCCCACGCTCATAAACTTTACTGAAACCCACACACACTAGTCTCATTTCAAATTCTGACTCCCCATTAATCAATCAATTACTCTCATTCTCATACACACCAACCAACCATACAAACTACTTAATCAAACAAACATATATCCCATATCATCATCTGATCAATACTCATTCTCAAGATCAAATTCAACAATGGGCTTTCCAGTAGGCTACACCGACATATTCCTCCCGAAACTACTGGTATACCTTCTCACATTTCTCGGCGTCATGCGCAAGTTCTGCTACAACCTCCTCTCCCTCATCGGCCTCGGCGACTTCCTCGACACCTACGACTCACCCTCCTTCCACGACTTCTCATGCGACCCCTCTCCTCCTTCCGTCTCGGCCGCGCTAATTCGCGAGATGCTCCCGGTCGTCAAGTTCTCCGATTTGGACGAAACTGACCTCCCTGACAGCTGTGCAGTGTGTTTGTACGAGTTTTGCGGCGAAGATGAGATCCGACGGCTCACCAACTGCCGCCATATATTCCACCGGAGCTGCGTGGACCGGTGGATGGACCACGATCAGAACACGTGTCCGCTTTGTAGAACGCAGTTTATACCTGAGGATTTGCAGGAGAGTTTTAACGAACGGCTTTGGGTTGCTTCTGGTATTTCTGATTTTTACGGTGATTACTCGCCGATTACTACCGGTTTGTAGTAGTAAGTTTTCTTTTTTTTACTGTTAGATTTTAAGTGAAAAGGAATTAATTACCACTGGAAGTGTTTCAGACACTCGGGGATATGTACATACAACGAAATGCGGATTCTCGAAAATAGAACTACTGAACTAGCCTCTGTAGTTTTGTACTTGTGTGATTTTTCCGGCTACTTTTAATTTTTTTACTGTAATCAATTTGATGCGACATCAGTAAATATTTCGAAGGAAGCACACCAACATCGGTCCTAGTGTTTGTTTGGCAAAACGATTGAGTGCGAATTACCGTGTAGTTATATCAGTCTATTCTGATCGAATGTAATTAAAATATGTCCATAAAGTAGTGATTAGTCCGTGTGGAATGGAATTTAGTGTACCTTTGGAACATCTAAGGCAATTATTTGCATTTGTCTTAGGTCTAGTGTTTTCTTTTGTGCTATGGGGGTCGTTTATTAAACTACTAGGCTTATTGATTTGACGATTTCACCATTGGATCTAGTGCTTGAAGAATCTTAGGAGATTGCAGCAGTGGGTGATATACAAAGAAAATGGTGGGGGCGTATGATAATGAAGGGACCGAAAGGTGAGATAATGGAGCTATGTATCCCTTCAAATGCATGTTGAGTTTTACGGATTGTTTGGTAAGCTGATTAATTAGACGGTAATGTTAGAATTTCTATAACACAATATTTTTTGTTAAGTTGCAAAATTGATTTAGTGAGAACCTTAAAGTGATTTAATTGGTCTCTTATGTGTCTATGAAACAACTAGTTTTATACAAATTAAGTGTGAAATCAATTTTATACAAACATGATTATTGTTATTGTGTGGAATTGGGTAGTAGTAGTAGACTAGTAGTACTCAAGTGATGATGGGATCAAAATGATTAAAGGAAGAAAGAAATGTTGGTCCTACCTTAATAGTGAATGTTTGGTATTCTTGGTGGTGGTGGAGGATTATCTATCTAACAAAGCTGCCGATCCTTAATTTGGATGAACTATAAATTTAGGTTATTTCATCTTTTTCTTTTTACAATTTTTGAGACTTTTCATTTTTAAATCAAAATAGCGTGAATGAACTTGAACTAAAATCTACTTCTCGCATTCGTGGGTCATATTTCTATTCCTGCAAAAATGAGTGAAATGAGATAGAGGGATCCTTTTCTTCTCATTCAGGTTACATGTGATATCATCAAGTTCACATTTAAAACACTATATCCTCCTGCATGATGACAATAATTACCTTCCAATTTCCACATGCGCTTTGCCCAACAATATACTACACATTTATGATATGTAATCTGGATGACATGTCGTTGAGTATATTACTTTGAAAATACCTTTAAAACACCTTACATTTGAAAAGATAAAAGAATATTGTCAATAAAACTTCACTTGGAGGAAACAAATCACTATTTATTGCCAAGAACGGAGTTTTGGAGTGGCATACAGAATAGGAAAGAGATTGAGATTTCAGAAACAGAGGAAGCAAATAATGAGAGCTTGGGCCAAGTTTAATTTAATGTGTGTTTGTGTGGATGGATGTCGATATCATACATCTCTCTAGTCTTTATAGGTCACCATACTCACCAGCACCACATTAATGTACATGCTTGAACTTGTCCAAATGTGTTTCATAGTACAGTTTAAACTTCTCTAGATTTTATGGGAGATGTTTAAGTTGGGCATGTGCCGTAGTAGGTTTTGAAGATGTTCAATTTTGACGGGGACGAAGATAAAAAGTGTGATAAGGCACTGAAATTTCGAATTGGAACAATTTAATTTTTAGACGAAACAACTATGTATGCGTCTAAATTTCTAAAATAGTTATAGTCGGTATTCGGTGCTACCTGAATTTTGGAAAAGAGCTCACGGTCGCTATTATTCTCTTTGCAACGCTGCACGCACAAATTGTACGTGACAATAACTACCAATAATTGACAAGATAAACTAACATGCATTTCAGAAAAAGGAACGTATGCGTGTGACCTATAAGTCAAAAGGTTCTTAATTTGGCTAAATACTCTGCACGAGCTTCAAATTAAAGAAACACATACTAATAATGACTAAGATAATTTAATTTAGCTTATGCATGATATGAAATCAAATTCTGAAACTGCGTTGGCTTTGGCTAAGTTAAGTACTCTGCACCAGATTGTAAATTATTAATCAAGTCAATTCATGCTTATGAAATCCAAGCAACTCTAACGGAATTTGTGTACTCATATAATAATACCTGAGGTCAATGTTCTCTGCTTTGAGTCTTGATCAAGTGTAAATTAATAATGAATTTTGCCTCTCTATTAAGATAATTTACTTTCACAATGTTAAGATAATTTACTTTCATTTAAATGTAAATTATACTTCAAATTCATTGAACGAATTTGGTCATAGTGTGATTAAGCGATGGAAATTCGCTCTCATTTGAACTTATTATAGTCACATTCTGAAACTGTAAGAATATTTTTAAATTTGATAACTCATCAACGTTAGGTAAATTTCCATCTACTTGTGGAGATCTAGAATCCAAACGAGGATAATATCAATTAATTAGTATTGCTGCATAAAGACTACCTACAGGTCGTCCATTGAGGCTTTAAAACTATTTATTCAAATGCTACCTGAGAGTGACACCATTTCTTTTCACATTTTACCTTACTTACGTTGATTCTTCCTCTGGCATGGAGTGATTGTTGCCTTGTACAACTAGATAAGCATCCATACTCACGAGAGTCTGGAAGAATAATCCGTTAGTCGTACTTTCTTCTAGAATTTGGTTTCTGGTATGGCATAAGTTCGTGTTTACCTTAAATCGAAAATAAATCGTACTCCCTCTGCCTACAAAACTTTTAATCAACATGGTACATGTATACTCATCAAGTTATCATCTGTTCCCATTTGTATAATTCCTAAGATTGTCAAGCATTTCTAACTTGTACAACTAGTTGTAATTGTAATGTTCTTTCGGTACTCGCTGTATCCTGAAAAATAAGGTCGGTCACTCAGTTTATTTCTCCCAGCTTAGTTTGATCTTCCCGGTTCGCCCTTTATTTCTTGTTATATCTCCTGACCCCTATTGTTTTTTCATGTATAAAAACTAACATAAAGTATGGGTAATAAATTATAAAGGATAAAAAGTAGTATGTGATATAGAAAAAGTGGAAAATGAGATTTACAGTTTTTGCTAAAAAAGATATAAAGTAGTATGAAAGAGTGTTTGAAAGTTTAGTTCTTACAATTTTCAGAATGTGTACTTATTAACCGAACATTTATTTATAAGAAGAATACAGTATATAAATTACCATAAGGAGTAATTATATAGAGACTGTCCTTCTCGGAATTGTCTCATCCGGTGTACATACCTTACCGTTGGTGGCACGGCAAAAGGATAACATCTACTTGTATTATGAACTTATGATAGATTGATTTCACAACACAGGATTCAGTGGTATACTGGTATAATGACACATGCGTCACGCCTTCAAGCACACGTCTATCAAATGTTTAAAATTAAAAAATGCCATGCGGATTTTAATAATGATCAAATTTATATTGAACTATTGATGATGGCCCAAAAACTTCATCATCACATAAAAGCTTCATTTGGCCTTAAAGCCGCCTATCAAGACTTTTAATCATGTCACAGAATCAAAGATTATTCAGAGAAACACGGGTGAATTAACTTAAAGATGATTTTTGGAAACCAAAACACAAATAAAAGATTATGCAGTTCGTGCGGTAGCTTACAAGCCAACATATTCACAGGTTAATGTTCAGACACACCATAGACGATCATTCCTTCAGCTCTGCTGAGGAAGATGTGCCGTTTTGTGTCGGATGCGGAAAGACAATTTAGTCATGGGAAAATAAAAATATATACGGCATAGGACAGTTGTCTGTGTTTTATATACAAGCATGCACAGTACTTAAAACACCACATTTACTCTCAATTGAACAACGTTTTCCCAAATGTTCATACGTTGTAAGTTGTAACCCCTTGGACATGTAAATCAGCTAGGATATAGAATGACAATAGAAACCGTCAAATGTACATACACACAGCAAATTCGATTTAGATTTGTAAAAATAGCAGAAGAAAGATCACCCATGATAACCAGCAGGGGGGTAGCCAGCAGGTGGGTAGCCAGCCGGTGGGTAGCCAGTAGCTTGTTGAGGTGGTGGGTATCCACCAGCTTGGGGGTGTGGAGGATAAGCAGGCTGTCCATACGCAGGAGGAGGATATCCAGTATATCCAACACTTGTGGGGTATGGCTGATCAAGTCGTGACATTTGTTGGACTTGCGGCACTGCCATTGCAGGTTGTGTTCCAAATAAACCATCGCGCTTATCCATTTCGACTTTGTGCTGTGTCTATAACATTTTTGCAAAATAGAACATTCACAGATCATAAGAAACTAATAATACCGCTGTAAAAAGTACTGAGCCCAAAGCTTAGAGGTTAAGATGATATGTTTTTCCACAGCTGTTTAGAACATGGGTTTTACTTTATTTTATTTTTTAGAGGGTGTAAGTACTGGCTTGATATTTTCAACAGATGATTCTATTATATTAGGCATTAATTCATGATTAAAAATCAACCATGTAAGGAAAACATTCTGGCTAACCTGCATACACGCGCACACCCTGCAAAACCAGATATGAAGGCATCCTTTAATATCAATTTGTGTAAGGAATTCTAAACAGTGGTAAATCAGATGAGCCAAGATGAGGAATTCCTTACGTGCAATACACCATATCAGATAAGCAAGACAACAGCTGAGAAGCTTCTGAGATCTCCTCACTACCAACAATCATGGCAATGATTGAGAAGATGCAAGCAATTTGTTGTAGACAGAACATGAAACCCTAACAAGTATACTTAACAGTCAATCAAATAGTATCAAAATATGGGAGCAGAACAGAGAGTAAGGGAATTGGTTGAGGGGGAGAATATACGATAATGCAATTATCACACTGAGTGGTTTGTATGTTGAATTCATCTTGCAGCATAAACCGTGTAGAGGCTACTGAATTTCCAAAGCAAAGGAAAACCTGAAACAGGATGTGTTTGTTAGCAGAACCAGAAGAAATAATATTAAGCTTATACAGTTACCGACATGAACGCATTTCTTTTATCATTTTTTACTTCTAGAATTCGAGAACATCATTATGTCCTGCATGGTAGATTTTGAACGGCCAAGTCTATTTTCTATATTACCTCCGTAGCAAGGCAAAACTCTGGGCAACGACTTTCGCCACACCGGCCACTGCAAGGCATATATCCAGCACAGCAGACGTACCTGCACGAGCAACATGAAAATTTTATGATTGGCTAGATACATGCCTTATACAGACCATAGGAGATTCAAAGTGTGGTTACCTTGACATGTCATTGTAAAGTGCTCTTTTGCGGAGCATATACGATACGCAGGGTCCGCTGTAGTTAAACAATAGGACAATTATAATTCAATAAATGTTCGCACAAACTATGTTATGATGTTTGAATAATATGCTAATATGCATGATAATGATTAATGCAGCACGATAGTATTATGCTCCAGTGTATAGATCCCATAACTGAAAGAAATTAATAAACAAAATCATTTTAAAGGTTCTTTATTTTAAAAACATTGACTGGCTCTGTATAAAAACATGTGTCAGTGAATCCAAAAGTACATGGATACTACAGTAAACTCACTACGAAAACCATAAATGGCCCGCTGATGGTCCCAACTGATCATCAGTTTTCACAACTTACTAGCAAATAATTGTTTGAACTCAAGCCTCAAACTTCATGAAAGAGTGACCTACTAAACCAACTTAAGATCTTGCATATTTCCATGCCATGTTAACTAAGGAAGTATTACGGAGACACTTTGTTTAATGAAAGTAAGACCTGAGGTTGAGCAAAAGGATATCCTGAACTCATACATAGAACTGTATGAGATCTGGTCCCTGCTAGTCTCTATTAAATATAATAGCTGAGATCCCATGCAATGCATTAAAAATTCCTCCTTTTTGCGAGAATCACAAATATTACTTTCTTACCTAGGCAAGGAGAGAGTCATCAAGTACATTGTAGATAGGACCAAATTTAGCAATCAAGCTCATTCAAAATATCCTTGCAAAAACAGTTCTTAGAGAAATTTCGAGACATCATCATGTGCGCTTTCCAATCAATCAAAGATCTTCCTGGCCTAACAAATTACCGCAAGAGCCTTGCACATAATCAAGTGGGACGGAAAGATCTATCATATAGCGAACCCTAAATGATCCATCTTTGACTCATGCACCTCCCAAATTCAACAGAGTGCAAAAAGGGCTCTCTATTTATTGTATGGTTGAATCAGGACAATAAATAAATTAATAAAAAGAGACGACAACATATGGTTAGGTAACTACTTTGTTGGCAATCCAGATGACGGAACTATAGGATTACTAGCCCGACAATTTTGTCAGTTTTTGGTAACTGAAAACGCCAGAATATGTTATAATCTAATTTACGAGTATGTTATTTCCGAAAAAGACAGGGCATACAAACTCAAGAATTAAGTGAAGAAAGTTAAACTGTGAAGTACGTGTTCAAAAGACCGTTACTACAATTAAAATGAGCATCGTCTTATTTTTAGACTGCGTGAATCTTAATGTCAAACAAATTAAATCAGTTAGAAATTACAAAGGTGACGTCTCATATACGGCGAATAACTGAATCTATTGCTTTCTCACACGGTTTTCACATCCAAAACAATTGACTTCAAGCATCTTCCTCTGGTAAATAACATATAGCACAGACTATGTTCTAACCATGATCATACAAAATCCATTTCCATATCAAAGCAAATGGAAAGCAGGCTGCGTGTCACTATTTTGTACCATTATTACGTAACATCCAGTCCTACATTATTATAATCATCAGTAGCAGATCAAATTGTTTCACAGGATTGGCAGTCAATTGAAGAGAATTTGCACACACATGGTCAACAAGTATGAAAACTAGCATATACAGCTTTTCAAATCATCACCTTCAAAATTCAAACCAATGCACTAAAGCAACACAAGCAAATCAGCCTTAATTCTAGTACATTTCAATTCAACCATACAGAAAACAGATCCTTCAAAAACAAAAAGCAAAAAATGCAGGTCAAACCACAGATCAAATGTGCTATATAAAACACCATCATCAAACCATATCCGCCTGCACGAATTTTACTCACCACCAAAGCGCCAAGCAGCAATCTGCAAAAATACAAAGAGAAATGATCTTCCAAATCCAAAAAAAAATGAAATCAACAAGCAATCGAAAATATATACAAATTAAAATTAAAATTAAAACCCTAGGCAATTCTCAAACAAATCAGAGACGTAATTAGATAAATATACATGGCGGATCCTGTTGAATTGTGTGGGTGAGATCGACATGCCAGAGGTTGCGGAAATTCTGGCGCAGCTGCATCTTGTCGAGGTGGGCTTGAGACGCCATTTCACCTCCTTTGTCAGTCAAAACCTGGAAGATTGATGGTTTTTGAGTGAGGAAGACGATAAAATGGGATGGGATTACCGAAAGGAAGAATTTTTGAGAAGACGAGGGGTTTTTATTGTAGAAAGAAACGCGTTTGTTTACATAATTCGATGTTATCAATCAGCGACTGTTCTGCTCAATTGCCGTTTTATTAGTAGTTGCCCACTTGCCCATTTAAGCGAGCGTGGAAATACCATTTCCTTCCGATGACTTCACTTGTAATTATGGTCAACAATTGGAAATTTATTTCGTACTAGCTACCCAAAAGTTAATAAATATATTGACTTCAATCCATGAGGTATTTCTTGTCTCTCGTATGAGAGTTACGTCCTCCGACCGTAGGTTTGGTCACCGGTGTGTCTGAATTTCCTCTACCCTCCTTGTTTCTCTTCTCCTGCCCCAATTCAATTGGTGAGATCTGATTTCACTGTTTATTTTGGTAAGGAATTTCAAAGTATATTGTTTTGCTTGGTCGGTAAGCTAAACAACTTAGGGGCTGATTGATATTTAATTGTAATCGGTTCATTTGGTTCGATGAACAGTGATTAGGCCTAAAATACACATCAAATACCCCATTTCAATTTCATTCCAAACACAATTTCACCAAAATCCATCCAAATATCCATTCAAATTCTATACCAATCAGCCCCTTAATGAGTTTAATCTTTCCCGATATGGGGAAATCCCATAAATTTCGAAATAAAATCTTCTTGATATACAAGCACATTATTAGCATTATTTGTTTGTTTCCAGCCTTTTATCACGTTTCTTACTTACTGGTGTCTGGGTGTACTGCTCTTTTCTTTGTTAGTAGTTTCCACAGGTGGCCCTGGTTGATTACGAGCTCTCCGATATCCATAGATTCTGCAGCGTCTGGGTTCTCAAATCGTCGGCGAGAAATGGCAACAATTGATACAGGGGATATTGATAAGTTGTTGGGTATGTCATTGAGTGAGGAGGAGGCGGTTAAGGTTCCGACTGGTATATGGCAATCAGTGGACATGAACTTCGGAACTTGCCTAATTGGAAGGGTGCTAACTCGGAAAACGGTACATCTCGAAGCTTTAGAACGCACATTGGTCGGGCTATGGACCTTTGAGCAGGGAGTTACTATGCTGAAGGTAGGAGATGAACGTGTTTTGTTCAAGTTTTCTCATGTTGTTGAGAGAGACCGGGTTCTTTGGCGAGGTCCGTGGTCTTTCGATCGCAATTTGGTAATTCTGAGAGTTATTGATAAGGAGCAGACTCCTACGGATGTTGATATGAATAAATGCGTGTTCCCAATTTGTGCAAGTGGCCTTTCTAGAGTAACAGTTTTTAATGCTTTTGCCAAATTTGTTAGAGGCATCATAGGAGAATTCATTGATCTGGTTGTGGTGAATAATCACGAGCTTATATCAACATCCATGACCATTAAGGTTCCTATTTACGTGACTAAACCATTATGCAGATTTGTTAACATTGAAGGTCCCCGGGAAGAACAGTTACGATTGATCTTGGCGTACGATAGGTTGCCGAACTTTTGCTACTATTGTGGGATCCTAGGACATCTTGTTAAGGATTGTGGAGCTTGCCTACACTTGATGGATAAATCGGATCGAATCGACACTCCTAAACTACAATACGGGGATTGTCTTTGTGTGGGTCAGTCTAAGTAGGTTGGTAAACTTCTTGGGGGCCCCGTGGTCAGGAATCGTCGGAGCATGGAGGCACAAGGGGATGGCAGCTTTAGGGGTAAGGGTATTCTCGGGAATTCACCCACTACTGGTTTGAATTTCGACGTGGAAGGGTCAGTTAGAAAAATCAATTCTCATCATGATTTGAGGAACGGCCAATCTCATTATGGAAAGATTTTTACTTCATCCATTACTGCTAATAATGGCATGCCAAGTTATAGGAACAACGTGGGTAGTGGCCAAGTCAATGAGAATAATCTTTCTCAGTCAACTGACTTAATCATTTTCAATTCCCCCAGCCCCAATCATTCCACATCCAATTTTCTCCAACTACGATGGACATTATCTGTACCACCCAAACCATCCAGCACATTAACCCTAAGCACAATACACACCTTATCCTAGCCCAGAACTCCACACCCCAAGTCCCTAGCCTTATTCTCCAGTCCAATAAGTTAAGCCCAATGCCTTCTTAGTTTCTCATCCACCAAGCCCACACTAGCTGGACCCATTACCATAACCGAACAGCCCACCCCAGACCTAACCATTCCTGGATCGAAAAAACGGGGCAGAGCTTCAGGGTCTGGCTTGGGTGTTAGGAAATATCGGCCCCGTGGAGCAATATCCAATTCTAAGAGGAAGAATTCACAACAGGAACAGGGCAAAAAAGATGCGGATTGAAACATCTATGGATATGTCAGGACCAGAGGCGGATGTTGCTAAGCAACCCCGCCTAGCATTATGAGTTGCTTGTCATGGAAATGTCAGAGATTGGGGAACCCTTGGACAGTTCGCGCTCTTGGTGGGTTTATCTGTACCCACAACCCCGACCTTCTTTCTTATGGATACACGACTTGGTGTGGATGGGATTGATAGGATAAAATAGAGTCACAATTTATTTGGCATTAGTGTTCCTGCGCTTGGCCTCTCGGGAGGCTTGGCTCTCTTATGGGAAAAAAAAGAGTAATGTGGTCATTCAATCTTTCTCTAAGAATCGCATAGATGCAAGTGTTAATTTAGATATTAGTGAAGAAACATGGCGGTTTACGGGTTTCTATGGGGAACCCGAAACGAGTAAGTGAAAACGAACTTGGGCTCTACTTAAACAATTGGGCCAGCAGTCAATTAGACCATGGATAGTCTGTGGAGACTTCAATGAAGTCCTCAACACAACAGATAAACATGGAGGTGCGGAAATACCTCCCTGGCGACTTCGCGATGCGAGAGAAGCTTATAGCGACTACGAATTATCTTGGGTATCAGAGGTACCGTTTTACCTGGTCTAACCGCCAGGCGGATGAAGCCCATACGAATTGCGCTTGGACAGAGTTACGGCGACTGTCTCCTGGCAACAACTCTTTTCGATTGTCCTGGTGAAACATCTTTTCACCAGCAACTCTGACCATTCCCCTATTCTAGTGTATCTCCGTCGGCCTGTACAGAGAAGGTATCGTCATAATCGAAGACGATTCCGGTTTGAGGCGATGTGGCTCAAACACGAAGAATGTGAGCAAATTATCGCGGCTAATTAGAGTTCGAATCTGTCTCTACTGTATAACTTGCGTGATTGCAAGGTGGGGCTGATAAATTGGAAAAGAAATTATTTTGGTGATGTGAATAAGAAGTTGAAAGTGTTATGGGGGGAGCTAGAAGCTCTGCAGAAACAGTCATTTACTTCGGAGGTTAAAGAGCAGGTGAAAGTGGCCAAATTGGAACTCGAATTGACTCTTGATAGGGCGGAACTGATGTGGAAACAACGTTCTAGGAACCAATGGCTCGCAGAGGGTGACCGAAACACCGGGTTTTTCCACTCTCACTACAAGAATGCTGAAAAATAGCGACGCTAAATAGCAACGAAATATATTATTCGTCGCTAGATTCTTCGACGGGAGATTTAAAAAAAATACCTTTAGCAACGGATAAATTTATCCGTCGCTATTTTCCAATAATACCAATTCAGCAGGCAATTTCTTCATTTCTCCTCCTCTTCTTCTTCTTTTCTCCTCTCTTCGGTTTTTTGGTCCAAATTTGGGTATTCCGGCTACGTTGGATGGTTTCGGGCAAACTTTAGTGTCTTTGTGAAGCTCATGAAATGAGGATTCACTTTGTCCGTTCAATTTCAAGTTTCTTCCGCTATTTAATTCGGAATCAAGGTATTTAGCAAAACCCCTTACTATTTCAAATTTGGGAAATTTTGTGATTTTGAAGTGTTTGAGTATGTAGTTAGTTTGAGATGTGCAATTGATGTATTTGTGAATTGTATAGTAGCTACATTTGCTT
>JAYMSP010001847.1:0-28300 GCA_036897095.1 Plantago elongata | reverse complement strand
GGGGGGGGGGGGGAGCCTACTTCCCGGGGGTCATTTGCACTAATTTTGAATCTACATGGTCTCTTTTTCATATTTCATAGAATAGTTAGTAAATTCCATACATTCCAATCATTATGTCAAGCTTGTAAGGCTTGGACCAAGAGTGATGTAGCATTTTTCAATCTTGTTTAATACTTCCTAGCTTAAACCAAGAATCCTACCTCAACAAATGCCACACATACCCATGACAAACATACAAAGTTCAATCAACAAATCACAAACTCAAACTAAGCACTTTTAGAAACAAACAAACACTACAAGCCACAAAAAAAACGAGAAAAAGTTGGACAATCATAACTATTCAGGGGGGCATTTGCACATATGTTCAATCTAAAATGTCCAATTTTCATTTTTTGAGCTTTAGTTGGTATCTTTCTATTAGCCAAACCATGAAGCCAATCATTGATCAATCTTGTGAATCTTAGAATTCATTTCTCAATCTTGTTTAAAGACTTCCAAGCTTAACTCAAGAATCCTATCTTAACAAATGCCACACATAAAAAACATATCAATAACTCAATCCACAAACCACAATCACATATACCAAACAACTACAATAAACAAACACACACACACAAACAAAAAGCCCGAAAATCATAGCCTCACCTCAACCTGACCTCTGGCAGCAGCAGCATGCAACACAGTAGCTCCCTTATTATCCCTATAAGCCAAGACACCATCCAAACAATCACTCAACAACTCCTTCAACAGCTTCACATTCCCGCCTCTAGCAGCAGCATGAAGAGCCCTGTTCATAATCTCCAACTTATAACCAGCCGGCACCCCTCCAACATCCTCCTCCACCACTCCACCACCACCCGTAAACCTCGGCGAAGCCGCGTAATCAAAAACAACCTTAAACACCTCACCATCCTTGCTTTTAGCCGCAGCATACAGAATATCCGTGACACCAAACTCCCCTTCACCAAACACCAACAAGGGATCCTTCTCCAACAATTGCTTCACAAAACCCAAGTCTCCAGCAGAAGCAGCCGTGTATAGCAGCCATCCACCATAACCAGCTCCAATAAGCGAGTTCTTGCTGCTTTTCCTCGTGTCACACTCCGAAAGGAGCTGTTTTGCTACATCAGAGCGACATTTTGCGACGTCATGGAACTGCTCTTCATCGTCCCAAACAGTTTCTAACCGTCGGATTCTGCGTAGAGAGGTTAATTTGATCAGGTGGTTGCCGTCTAACCGGAGAAGCTCGCGAACCAGGTCGTAATGGCCGTTAGCTGCAGCCCAATCGATCGGAGAAGCGTACCACCATTGGTCACCGGTGCTTTCCCACCTCAGAGGGAAGTAGGCTGGTGGTGACATTGTAGAGGAATGAGAAAAATTCTCTCTTGGGCAATTTATCAAACAGTTTCAGTGTGCAATTAAGAACCTGGAGAGAAAGTAGATTTTGTGTAAAAATGATTCCTTTCTAGTCTAAGGAGAAATCTCAGGAGTGAATCTTGACCATGGTTTGTGGAAATGGAAATGTGTTGCGAAGATTTTGGTAAGAAATACAGTGTATTTGTCTTTGTAAGAGAATTGGGAAAGAAGAGGAATCAAGATGGTGATTTTGTTACAGAAAGTGGTGTAGCAATAAAACTGGCATGAGTGGCAAAAATGGCTTTTTCAGTTTTTCCAAGCAATAACATGTAATGATGTGACACTAACTTTTACCCAATTGTGTTGATTATATAATGAATATTGGAGTAGCATCCAAATACCCATTTAAATGATACTCGTAGATTTTGTGTTTGTTATAGTATTTAAATGTCGAAGATTAAAATGCCTCTATAATAATAATATTTTTATCTACCTATATAACAAACATATAATACCATATCCAATTACAATTCTATACCAAATATAATTTTAACAATCTCACTACAATTCCGATCACTATTCAGGCATTTAAATCGGGACATTTAAATCGCATGTAAATCGGCGGCCGATAGTGATGGAAAGGAAATAGAAGGAAAAATGACTTGGTGCTGGATTAATGGTATATGACTAAAAACGAATTAAATTAAAATTTGGCATACAAATATGTGAAAAATACATACATTAAATTTCACTTTGGAAAAGGAAAGGAATTTTTAATTGATAATTACCACTTAATATAAGTGTCAAACAATAGGTTGAATCATGGCCATGATTTCTAGTTAAAACTATAATGAAATTAAATTAGACGAAATAATTATTTAATTATAATAAAATATACGTACTATTTTTAAAAAAATAGAATTCATGTGTAATTATAAAAGTAGAATATAAGAAATAAATCCCGATAATGAAGTGCAGTTCGTTTGGTAAGATGTATCACATTCAATTATTATGTTAGGAGTTTGATTAATATTTTAATCGTTTTTAAAATTAAAAAGAAATCAATATTAACGTAAATGGGGGAAGCAATTCTAAAAAAGGTTGAACATGGTGATTGGGAATAATAATCATAACTCACATGTAAAGCAAGAGTAGACAAGGTAGAGACATGGTCATTCGGATAGATAATTACTCCACCATCCAATTTAGTGTATTTTTACCATCATCAGTCAACTAGTATTTCAGTTTGCTTGACTATAATTACAATAAGTATACTTACAACTTTAAATTAGTTTGACAATAAATTAGTATCGATTTGATATAGTATTAGTCATTTTACCAGTCACACTGAAAGTTGTATTTTAGATAGATGGAAGAGGATCATCAAGGATGTCTTGGTCAATTAAAATTCATTACCCGTGATTACCTAACATGAATCTACCAATCGATCAATAATTACCTACCAACAGGCAAGTGAAATATGTCCCATTGTCCCAAAGTTATCTTCTCACATAACAAGATGGATATGTCTTGTATAACAAAATTAAGGATAACAAAATTAAGGGTAGGAGTTCGATTGATATACAATTTAAATTGGTAAAATTCAATTTAAAGTGTATAATTTTATATAAAATAGATAATTTAAATTGAATTTTATCAATTTAAATTGTATACCAAACCGCCTGGATTGGTATTAGATTGGTATACTGAGTTATACACATTGGTGGCATCCAAAGATTTACAAAGGACAAGTAGCTAGATGAAAAGACAGAACTAGAAACATTCAAGTGAAACAATGTATATTGGCCATATGTGATCAAAGACTTGTTCTATTCATTCTTGTTTAGTTAATCACATCATTTGAGACTAATCCTCATTAGTGGAAAATGGTGGCAACTTTAAGAAGATCATTAAATTAATTAAGCCGGACAGGAACAAAGATCGAATACACGCGGTTTATATTATTATGAAACAAATAACAAACAATATTGTGATTTTGTGGGTTCTCTCAACTCTCAACATTATTATTGAAAGAGTTTAACACGGTTGGCTTATTTAATAGAGGAATTGGATTACAATAAAAAGTTGTTATACATTTTTTGGCCGGTGGTTCGTCCAATGGATTAGAGTTGGTTAAGTTAGTTATATATTTTCACATGTTTGATTTGAATTACAATTTGTATTGTTAGAATAATTAAAATGTGCGTATTGTAATATGAAATTATGAGTTTGAGGTGTAACACGAACATAGTATTTATAGATTGTGTTGTTGTATTGTTGTGGAAATTAGGATAGGATCATCTCTATCAGTTGCAACTCAATCGGTTTCAAAATCTCTACCACGTAAGCATTATATTTACTGAAATTCACTTTGCAACTCTGCACAATTCAATACTTCAACAGTAAAACTAAACATCTATTTTATTTAACATTTCTTTCATACTTAATTATTAATTTTATTTTCTTTTAAACTTTATTTTTAAATTATTTTAACATAAATATTGTTAATTAATTATAACATAATCACACTAATACTTTGAAAATATATTACTTGAAAATAAAAATTACATTACTTCAACATAATAGTTAAATTAAAAATTGTACAATTTATATTTTTTTAAGTATGTTTTATATCTGTAACACTTATTTTAAATAATTTAGATTTTATATTTTACAAATAACGATGTACCTTAATTATTTTAAATATTAGTATATTTGATATATATTAAATTGGAAAAGGAGAAAATAAAAAACTTGAAAACAAAATAAAGAAATGAAAGTTGAGGAACAAAGAAATAAGAGAATGAAAGAGAGGAAAAATAAAAGAAGCAATTTTTTATAATAAAGAAAAAAAATCTATCGAACTTTGAAAATGAGTTCCATCAGAGTTGCAATACTCGTTATAACTTTAATAAAGATGGTTAAGAATCGACATTACATAACAACGATTTCGACTCTTACGCAGCCAACTTGGGTAGCATATACATATAAATTGTTACTTTAAACTCATGATAGAAATGTTGACTGAAAATTTCGGTTCTTGTGTCAACTAAAGTAACTTTAATCTGCACACAATGGATTTAATGATCGATATTCGATTCGAGTACTAACAACTCACATGAGGAATATACCCGTGTACTTTATGTTAATTAATTTCTTGCTGGTGTATTAGTGTTGTGTTTTGGTACTAAACCTGATTTTTGGCACACCCTACTGCATTATATTAGTAGTTTTATCAAACATTCGAGTTGTTTGGTAGTACTGTCTTTAATTTGACGCTCTATTCTTTTGAAAATCTCACATGATATGTCCATAGAACTATAGTTGGATTTACAAATAAATGCCAAACTTATATATTTTTCGTGGAAAGTATCGGAGTTGTAAAAAGAACGTAAACAAAATAAAATTATATATTGTTAAATATTTGAATAAGAAGCTGAAGTTAAATCTAGCAAGGGATTAAAAAGTAATCAAAATTACTAACTGAACCTACGGTTACATGGAATCGAAATAGTCGTATGATTTGAACTCACAGCTATCACTCAACATTTCCACTCAAACAATTTTTGTAGCTGGTTTGAATTTATGAACCTATCGAAGTGTGACCACTATTTTTGCTACTAATTAAACAAAAACGTAACAACAACTTTACCGGCTAATCTTTAATTGCACTACTATATATCTCGATGCTAGGACAAATATATTGGTAATATCGTGATCTATCCATTATCATTATCATCTATAGTATGGTGTACAATTGCATGTGATGTGAAGAGTAGCTTTAACTTTTCCTGGGGAAGATGTAAAGCGACACGACAATAAGAGAATTAGATGGACGGCCTTTATCAATGTTTAAAAGTGTGTATAATTCCATGTGGTGATACCAAAAGTCTCTGTGTTGCCATACTTCCATGATCAGATTCAGAGCAGTTTTCTGCTTTCTCTAGTCCTTTTCTGCTCTCGAGTCTTCACAACCATCACTAAGTTCCATCAAAATTCATATATTAAAATTCCCTCAATTTTATTAAACTTCATATATTAAAATTAGCATATAATTTTATACAAAAAGTTAAAGTAATTAAAAAAAAAAGTAGGGAAAAGTAGTTTTTAATGGTAAATATGTAATTTTGTGTAAAGTTAAAATTGTTTATTATTTATTAGTGTCAGGATACCTTATTATTTTTTAACAATATTTAAACTTTAATGAATAATTAAAAATGATAAATGTATAAAATTTGACGATAATTTTTTTCTTCCAACATGTGAATAAAGGCAAAACCATGCCAAGTGGGATGCGCAATATTTCCAAGGGGATAGTGATTAGTGATAATCCGGGACAAGGTCTATGGGGCTGATTGGAGTAACATTCAAGTGCCCGTTTGAATGCTACTCGGAAATTTTATATTTGTTATAACATTTAAATGCCGAAGATCGAAATGGCTCTATAGTAGCAACATTTTTCTATACCTATATAAAAAACCTATAATAACCTATCCAATTACAATTCTAAACCAAACACAATTTTAACAATCCCACTACAATTCCGATCACTATTCAGACATTTAAATCGGGACATTTAAGTCGCATGCCAATTAACCCCTATAACATTTTAATTATGGATTATATTGCACTAAAGAGGATTTACTTTCAAGTAATTTCATAAGTTTGTTATGTGATCAACAATAGCTAGTCTAGTTAGTGGGGAAGGATAACTTTTGATAATGTCCTATGGAGGAAGCTAAGTTAAATACGAGGTATTCATCTCCATCTGAAATTAAATGTCACAATTGATTTAGATCACATATATCGACATAAATGTATGATCTAAAAATATAAAGATGTTTGGCTTTTTAGCTTGAGTATAGTTGTTTGTTTCTCCACTTTTACAATATCTTACTCACTCAGAGTTTGAAATTGAATCTCAAACACCATTATGCTGAAATTGGAAACTAGCTGAAAGAATCTGTAAATTCGGAGCCACACATTGTTCGAATAACTTGTTCAGCAGTGCGAACCTCAGTCAGCCGGATCACCGTAAACCAAACAGAACGACGGGTGTTTGACAGTTAAAATTCATTGCCATAAGAACTTTTAAAAGGAAGAAGAGAGTTTGAACTGAAGAAGTAATATAACAGAGCAATGATCTCAACTATAAATGGAAGTTGGCCCGCCAATTAGAAAGGAACTTTCGACTTTCTTGGCATAATGTCTAATAATGACTCTAATCCATTTGCATATCTTAAAATACAATCTTAACAATGCCCCACCAGTTTTGAGTTGGCCTGGAAGGTAAGAAACAAATGCAAGTGGTGGAGACCTAGGTAATCGATTGCATCCGATCCCCTGTCAAAGTCCAAAGAAGTAGATAAAACATCCATCGCATATACGTAGAATCATCTCACAAATCAAAAACTGCAGGACTTATTCTAGCATCAGCACAATAATAGTTGCAGCAGCAACGCCCTGAAGTCTGAATTATACCCGCAACCTACCGAAATCATACTTGAAAGTTGAAACCAATGTTAAAACACAGGAATGTAGTACCTCAGATATAACATAACCATCAATGTTAGGAATGAGTACTAATTTGTGAATGAACTACTTTTTGGCCCTTCGAGCATTATTCTCCTTGATCCTGGCTCGGTTGTCCAGCTTCACAAGCCGTTTCAGTTCTTCGTGAGAGAGAGATTCAACGTCTCTCCTGCGTAGCTCACTAAGACCTGGGCGTTTATCCAGCAAGTGCCACAGCCAATCTGGGTATTCAGAATCCGGCAAGAGTTTAGGGTCTTCTCCATCTTTCAGGATATTGGCACCAACGCATGTAGTTGATTTTACTTCTTTGCTTAAAATACATTCTCTTGGGCCATCCTCGTCACCTTTAGAACCTTTCTTCTTAGGACCGGCAGCAAATGTTCTTCGGCCAATATCTCCAAGAATGCCCTTAGGGATGGTTAGGCTTCTTAGAGATTTGATGAGCATAAGAGCCATGTCTTTTTGTTACTGCAGCATAAATAAGAATCATCAGCAAACCCAATTACAACATATTTCTTACAATGCTTCAATTAACTTATTCTGCAACATTCAGATTTCTACTTTGAAGCATCATAAGAGATCTAACACTCGGATGTTGAGATGATGTTTAGTGTACATAGAAGAAGATTTACAAGAGATAACCATGTCCTATAGGGTATGCAGCAAAGCAAGTAAGCTGGACTTTAGAAACTAACTCTTCTGGTGAGTGGTGACAAGTGAAATTCCTTCTATTTGTTCACACATGTAAATTTCACAAACAAACTTCCAAAGACGCTCGCCACATTAGTTTACTGAAAAGAAAAGTGATCAGCACCGTAGTAATAACATTTGTGCAGTCATCAAGCCATAATATTATAGAGATTCCGGTGTACAACTACAGCTGATAAGAGAAACGACTGCAAGAATGTAAAGAGACTAACGAAAAATCCTATTAAAACTAAAAACTCCTATGTAGCAATAAACTTCTTCATCAGTTCCCTAATGAACCTGAACAGTAGTAGAGTACAATGCCAGCAGATGTAAAGCTCAAGTACTAGGAAGTGTTACTGCAAGTCTGTAACCAACTTGACATATTAACCTATCTACATAACTGTTCTGGTTGACTGAGGAATCTATGTTTTGAAACTCAGACTTTGTGAGGTTGAACTCTGGTCAACATACTAAATCAGATTGGCAGAGACAGTGGCTGGAAGGAGCTGAGGTCGGGGATGGGGATAGCTGCCCGCACAGAAAAGAGACGGGTTCAATTAAATTAGTCTGAGAGAAAGAAATACAGATTAAAGACGGGTTCAAATAAACTGCTCAATCCGTCCAGCCATCCATACTCCAAACTATGGCTGAGCATGGTCCAGAACCCATGAATCATCTTTTCCAAAATGTTAAGTCGATAACAATAATTTACAATTGGTAGAACGCTTCAACTCCAACCAATAGGTCCGGGTTCGAGTTACCCTTTTCAAAAAAGAACAAACAAGAATTCACAATTAAGCTCACCAACATGATTTAAACTTTTTCAACAGACAGTGATACGAGCTACAAATTCTAAGCAACCCACGCATCATTTCAAAACGAACCATGAGTAATCAAACTTGAGCTTCCTAACAAGATTCAAACTTTACGATGGACAGCCATTAAAGCCACGAATCGCAGCAACCCATACACAGTTTTTTAGAACAATCACAAGATTTTAAACATAAGATCACTAACAAGATAAAAGTTCGTAGACGTTGATTAGAGCTACAAACCACTAGAAGTAATTACAACATTTTCACAGCCGAGGAAATCGAAAATTGCCACACTGAAAAGTTGAAACGAAACTCACCAAAGTTGGTGGCGGCTGCTAAGAGAGGAGGCGACGGCGGCGAGGAGAGGAGGCAGGTTGCTTCGTCAAGGCGGAGAACGGCGAAAGTTTGGCTTGGTGGAGGCGCGTGTTGATGGCTTGATGAAGAGAAGCAAATAAAATGTGTGAGGGTTTAATAAGTTCGGATCGATTGGATTAATCCGAAAATTTACGGATATAATCCAATCCGATCTGATCTGAAATTTATTGTGTTAGAATTTTTAAATTTTAAGTTTGAATTTCAAATTTTGTGATTGATTGTAATAAGATGAATATAAATATAAAAAAGTAAAACCGTAGAATTGTAATTATGTGGGTATTGTTCTAATTTATTCTTTTCATGTTTCTAAACATTTCTGAAATGAATTTATAAGTGCATTAAAATTTGAAAAATACTAACTAATGACATTATTGTCCAAAGTATATGTTTAATATTTACCATCATAAATACAATGTTCAATATTATGCTTATAATGTTCTCAATTATGCGTGTGGTATTTTTGCTTGTTCAACTACAACCTCATGAATAAAAAAAATATGATGTAATTTTCAGTGTGATGTATGAAATGTTTTCGGTGATGTGTGTAAGGTTTATGTTGATGCATATAATGTTCTTTGCACATATAAATGTGGAGATGAAGTTGACCAAGCATGTAGATAAATTGCATATTATGTATATAAATCGCTAATCAATCTGGAAATAAATATAAACAAGTATATGTAATAGAAAAAATGTTGTCATTATCCAAACAATGTTTTTACGTATATATGTAATGTCCTCAATCATGAATGTAAATGTTTTTTAAGTATATATTATGATTCCACATTATGTATATTTATTGTGACATATTCTTATTTATACGATTGATGTTCAAGGGTATAATGTTCTTTACTATATAGATATCGTTTATAACTATTTATATGTATTAGTAATGTTCACATATATTTTGGTAATGTTATGTGCAATTTCAGTAACGTTTTTCTCTATTTATCTAAAATGACGGTTTATCTTTTATTGTATTTGAAGTGAATCTACTAAATGACCGCAAAATTATATAACCCGATATAGCAACCCTCGGAATGGATTGGAAGTGTGGTAAATTATCCTATTATAGTAATGTTTTTTTTGCCTATTATAGTAATGTACTAAGCTATATGAGTAATGTTCTTGCATATTTGAGAATGACAGTCTGTTATCAGTCCAAAATCATTTATGACCTGAAAATCTGTAAAAGTTATTTTAACCCGACTTCGTGACTCGCGAGAAATGGATACTAATGTGTAATTTACATTTCAGTCCATCTTTTTCGTCTCAATAAAATACTGGTATATTAGAAGACTTTGTGGAAATATTTAGGGTCTGAATGGTATAGAATTCAAATTATATACCAAAGTACCAAACGGTCACTTAGACCATGATTGTTATACTCCGATCATCTCCCCATTCAAATCTGTCATTTTATAAAACAATAAATTAATTTCATACCTTTTTTTTTTAAGAGTTTGAGAGGGCCCGATATTTCTTCCCCTGAAAACAAAAATGAAAAGATTCAAAACCCAAAATAGCCGAAACGGAATCTGATCGGCGAGAAAAACTCAAAAACCACCGCAAAAGCCACACACAGTCGAAGGTGTGATTGTGCGTGGAAATGACCATGGACAGAGAGAAGGAGAGAGAGATTGAGCTTGAAAGCGCATTGTACACGAATTGCCTGTTACTCGGATTGGATCCGAGTGTTATCGGAGTCGGGTCGAACAGCGGTGCTCCTCGGGTCGGGCTCTTCCGTCATTCCAATCCGAAATTGGGCGAGCAGCTTCTGTTCTTCATCCTCTCATCTTTACGAGGCCCTATACAATCGGCCAAGGCAATTTCTCTATCAGCTTTTGAATTTCCATTTCATTATTAGTGTTACTGAGGTTAACTGTGATTTGGATCTTAACAGGACTTTGATAAAGTGTGGCCGATTTTCGATTCGGCTCAGTCCAGGGATTTCCGGAAGGTCAGCTTGTTGAATTTTCGTGTAGGTGTTTGTGTGGAATTGCGTGGACTGAAAACTGTTGTGTTTCAGGTTGTGCAAGGGATTATTAGCGAGCTGGAATCGCAAGGTGCGTTGCCGAGGAGCAATTCTAGAGTTTCATCACTTGCAACTTGCTGCGGACCAAGGTTTGCCTTTGAAACTGAGTAGTTGTTTTTATGTACGAGGTTAAATTTGCTGATGTGTGGTGATGATGCTGAGAAATTTAGTAGGTTATGTTACATTACGATAAGCTGAAATGTGATTAAACTTATATTGGATATGCTTAGTTGTTGTGCTAGGAGAACTTCAATAAGCTGATAGAAGCTAAACAGGATAATTGTTTTTATATGTGAGGTTAAATATTGCCAAGTATGTTTTGATGATACTGAGAAAGGCAGTAGGTTACAATAGGATATGCTGAATTGTGATATAATCCAACTTGATAGTGTTGAATGCACGTAGTTGTGGTGCTAGGAGAACTATAATGAGCCGACCGAGGCTAAATATTGTAGTTGTGTGAAGAGAGAGATTTGCGTGGTTATGCTGTGAGACTTACTCTTATCTGCAGTAGCATTTTGCTTTGTATCTGTGAAGGTAACAGACCAAGGATTTGGTTAATAATTTGTTTGGTGTCAGAGAGACTAGAAGAGTAGTTATGGTAAGAACGAATAAATTGGTGTGTTTATTAGTTTATATGTGAAGATGATGTTATTTCGGAAACTTGGTTTATGTAACTTTTAGAAGTTTGTAGGGCTTGTCTTGGTTTTTCTGTTTTAGCAGTTTACCGGTGTCTAAGAAATGAAAAGTGAGATTTTCTCTGGCAAACTATACAGAGAGCTATACAACTTTTATGTAATTGTGCTTCTCAGTTCATCATTACTTGGATATATAATTGTTGGCAATACTAGATGAGCTAAAATTGGGGAGTATGATGCCTGCAGATTTGTTGAGCTCTTATGGCAACTATCTCTTCATGCTCTGAGAGAAGTTCATAGGCGAACGTTTCCAGCTGACTTAGCATCAAACCCGTTGCCTGCACCTCTGACAGATGTTGCTTTTTCTCATGCTGCTGCATTGCTTCCTGTAACAAAGGTAATGCGCCTTCTATCAATAGAGGAAAACCAATACCATTTTTTTCTAGAATAAGATGATTGATCTTTATCCTCTTGACCAATGGGGTAACCCCACGTGGAAATGTATTTGGGCATTCAATATGTCCGTCTCAGTTTTGTGAGGTTGCGGGTTACAATGCTGATCCTTCTGGATCCGAAATTGATACTGAACTCGAACTGACAACTATTTTTATAAAACTAAACAAGCTTGTATTTGATAATAGCTGATTCCTTCCGCTGCTACACTACACTACACTGAATTTACTGTAGTTTTGGTAGAAATTGTTCTTGTGTAATTTTTTCAGTGACTGCCAGTTGGTCGTCGTTTCTTTTCCTGTTGTTTTATTTTGTTATTGGTCAGACTTATTATTGCTTACTTTTTACTCATGTTCCATTTAATTGCCATTTTGCTGTTGTTTCTTCGATTAATGGACTCGTTAAAACCTGGGAGTTCCATAAAGTAGTAGTAATAACTATTAAGTGCTCGTTTTCAAGTAAATGTTAGCTGTTTGTAGTAAAAACGGCTGCTTTAGTGTTTGCAAAATCTTTGGAAAAGCTGCGAAAATCTGATTTTGAAGAACACCCGCATCATGCTAGAAACGAAATAAAAATAGATTGAACTTTGGAAATTTGCTATGCATTAGGTTTTGCCCCCAAACTTTAACATCCCGCCCTCGCCCAGGATTTCCAGGATACCGGCTGCAATCGTGCCTGCCACCCGGGATTGACAACACTGTACTCCAAACACCATTTAACTCTCTATTGAGGCAGCTTTCTAGTTTTGATTATTAGTAGGTGATCCTTAATAAACACAGTTACTTACATTGCAAACAACTCACACATGCTGCAGCTGCTTCTCATGATGGTATAACGGACCACCATTTAAGCTTTTGCATAAACTGTCAAAAGAATTCTTGAACTTGTGGATGATCAGCCTGAAACTTATGAATTGTTTCTTCATTCACAGGCTAGAATAGCTCTCGACAGAAAGAGGTTTTTGAAAAATGCCGAGACTGCAGTTCAAAGACAGGCAATGTGGTCCAATTTGGCTCATGAAATGACGGCAGAATTCCGTGGTCTATGTGCTGAAGAGGTAAAGATGCTTTGCAGTGGTACACCCGAAAAAGTATTGTTAATTATTTTATTTTATATACCGAGGACTAACTTTGCTTGTACTTCCCCATGGCCTTCCGTTTAGGCTTATCTGCAACAAGAGCTTGAAAAACTACATGACGTGAGAAACAAAGTGAAACTGGAAGGTGAACATTGGGATGAGCTTGTATCTAGCTCAAGTCAGAACTCTCATATGGTTCAAAGAGCTACACGCCTGTGGGATTCTCTGTTATCTCGCAAAAGTAAGAATAATTAGCTTGTTCTGCAAATTTCGACAACTAAGTAACTTGATTTGGCTGGTACTGTTGCCTGAAGTTTCTTTGATAGAATTTCTTGCTTCAGATGTGATTCCATCAATCTACAAGAAGTTCTTGCTCTTTTAACTTTATTCTTGAGGATGCACTAAATTATACTCCTGCCCTCCCACCAAGTGCCTATTTGACTTTTGGTATCATCTTTGACCATGGATTGCTCATAAACTATACCAATAGAAAATCTAAGAAAATTATATTATTATAGGCCACAAATGTAAGTTCATAGTGTAATTATCTTAATTGATTACAAGTATCATTTAGGAGTATTCGTGGTCAAACACGACGCTGGAAGTAAATAGCAACTTATTGGTGGGATGTATGGAGTCCTATAATGGTCGGATTATTATTTGCCTGAGTTCTCCTAAACTGATCCTTAGTGAAGGGCAAACCGAAGTTCTCAAGTATTAAGTATAGTTTTTGAACAATTTCAATAATGTTTTACAAGTGTTTAACATAACACATGAAGTCATGAACTATCATTTACAAAACTACGTTTTTTTTTATACCATGTATAACGCTGATGTTCTGTGTAAAAATCCCTTATGTTTCTTTTATGACCATAATGTCAGTCACTCCGTATTAGTCCTTCTATACTGTCACCAGGAGACTTAAAATGGAAAAGTATTTGGGCCTCCCAATTATTTTATTTGAGTTTACATCATATTTGCCTCTTTATTTCTGGAAAAAAGTCATCAAAGATAAGCTTTAGTACAGTAAATATTATAAATTCAATATGATAAATATACTAAATACAGTAAACGGATGATTTTTTTAAGTTCTTCAAATATTTTGAAATTGTATTCTTGTTGGAATGAAGTTGTATATGAACTAGGAATTGTTTTTTGCCCCCCTAGTTGAACTTTCTGGCTACCCTGATTTACAATATCTGTTAGGAAATTATTTGTGCATCAGTGGAGTAGCGGACTAGAAAATTTGCTTAGAGTGGGGGTGATGATCAAAAAAATCTCGTTATGCTAGAGCGTGCTATATTGAGCTCTTGTGCATGTGTTCTCTTATATAGGTCAGCATGAGGTTCTTGCTTCTGGCCCGATTGAGGATCTTATTGCACATCGTGAACACAGGTAACCTACTAAGTCGCGGATCATACTCTTTAGGCATTACCTTTACTTTTGTTAATTGTTGAAGGCTCTCTGCAGGTATCGCATCTCAGGTTCATCTTTGCAAGCAGCAATGGACCAGAGCTCCACAGTTGCGCCATCTAATTTGAGTTCTGAAAACTTATTAAATGAAGAAAGTGGAATTGATTCTAATGGCAATGAAGAAAATATTTCACGAGTAGATGAAAGGAACATGCGTGGGCAGCCTACTGTTGACATTGCAGAAGTGCTGAGGCGCTGGACCCATGCCTTGCAGCGTATCCATAAGCAATCGCTCCAACTGGTAAACTGTCATCTCCTAGTTTTGTATTTAATTTTTATTCTTCTCCATGCGGTGTATGTACATGTTTTGAGCTGTGTTTAGTGATTACAAGTGACTCTGGATCTTGTGAATTATTTGCCAGTCAAAAGCCAATGATGGTGAGGGTCCAGAGCTCCTCCGAAGTGCACACGATGATGGTACCAGCAGTCATGCGGAGTCTCTGACTGCAACTCTTGCTGAACATCAGCAACACCTTGACAGCATACAGGTATTTCAATAATATCCAGCAGATTGAAGAAAGCTCAACAACCTGTACTCTCTCATTAGGTGTCAAGTGCCAGGGTTACATCCTGTGATGTTTTTTCTGATGGAAGTTAATGTTATATGCAGGTTCTTATTAATCAACTGAAGGATGTTGCTCCAAATATACAAAGTTCAATCTCAGAACTTACGGAAGAAGTAAATAGCATATTGTCAAATGTCCCTCCTGCTATGAAGCTTAGGCCACTCTCTCCTATCCAGGACAAAAGCAGTGCGAGGATGTTGGTTAGTTGAATACATTTTCTTTTCCTTTAGAAGGTTCTGGAGATCATCTTCAACATCTTTTATTCCATAAATTCTGTCTTAATTTCAGCCTACTATAATATATGTCTGTAATACAGGAAAATGGAAGGGATGAGGCTGCTGATATGAGCTCCAGAATGTCATCTCTTCAGCTTGATAAAGTGTCCGGGAATACCCCTGCTTTGAAGCTGCCACCATTATTTAGTTCAACACCAAACTCATCTGCAAAAGGTCCAAAGCGAAGCAATGCAACTCAAGTCAATCTAACGGATACCATTATTGAGAAGAAAAACCTAGAGTTTTCTACGTCAGATAGTCTTACAGACAATCCGGCACTTGGTTAGTGACTCTTGTGATGTTTGGTATATTTGCTGAAACTTGCATGTCTCACTTGCACTAAATTTGCAGATGAAGATTTTGTTTCTCTTCAAAGTCTGAGGAAAGCTGTTAGAGAAGCTGCACTTTTGTCGCGAGCATGCAACTCTGACGCTTCACAAGATAGCCGTTCCGATGATAGCTCTGAGCACTACTTTGTACCTCTATCTGGGACAGGGTTTACCCGTTTTGGCCACCAGGATAAGAATCTTCATACAGAGAAAAATCGACAAATACATGCATCTCAAGCAGATCCATCCTTTCCCGAGTCTGGTGCTTGGAGCAAGAATAGTGTGATGGCTGACAACATAAATGAGTTTGACCCATTCAATAAGTTTAATAGTGTAAATAGTTTCCTCTCTACAGCGGTGTCAAATTCACCAGTTTCTGCTGCACATAAGTCATTCTATGATACATATGAAGCCCAGGATCAAGTTTTCTCACCTCCGTTACTGATGGATACAGCACTTTTGGCGGATTCTTATGAAGATTTGCTTGGTATGTTTTCGACCTCCTAATTTTGTTTAAACTTATATTTCTTTGTTCTATTGCTGCATGTATTAATCATTGATTTTGACCTGATTTACTGGTAAATTGTTCATTTGTTTGATGCATGAATGCATCTTAAATCCCAATGAAGTGATTTTTCAGTTTAAACATAAATATGTTGGAGACATGCCAAGTTGTTAGACCAGAACACAACCTCTGATTTCAGTTGTAAACAACTTAAGTTGCTAGAGTTAGGGGTAACTGGTTCACTGTGAGCTGGTTATATTTTATGAAAGCACGGCTTTTCTCTTCGTGTTCAGTTACAAATATCTGATGATAAGTCTTTCCTCTTATCATGTTGTTGCTCTTTCCGGATATGTTGTTTTATCGCAGTGTATCATGTGTTATTATTGTCTCAAGTTCAATTCTGAGTTTGGCAACTGGCCGATCATAAAATCATATGCGTATTGTATTTAACTCGTTTCTAAGTTTGGTATTTTCTTCCTTTCGTTTTTATTTTCATTCGAGTGTTCATCTTCTCTTTACTATATATTGTGGAAAAATACTCGTCTTTTGTCCCCCTTTTCTGATCAATTTTCTCTATTACGTTGCAGCACCCTTATCAGAGACTGAAGCTGCCTTGATGGATCATTAAACGGCACTACATTATCTCTGTTGGATCTTTTCACTACACTCTAACAATTGTCAAGTGTTTGTTTGGCTGTATGATTCTATCTTCCCTTGAGCCAGCAGAGGATCTTTCATTTTGCAGGTAGATGTTGTAATTCTAGCTGCCCGCGAGATAATGCATTCTTTATTCAGATACGTTTCCTGTTCAGAAGAGAAGGCGTGAGGGTAACCAATATTCATACTACAGGAGAGCAATCATTTGCAAAACATGTACACTATGATTAATTGTAAAGATTCGCGCCATATCATTTATGCACTATGTATTTTATTTTTGGGCTGTATTCAGTAGGGTTGTTTGGTGAGCAATGGAAGCTCGTCGCTTTTGAAAATGCACTTCTAGTTTCCTGCTGGGTGTTTTGGTTGTTTGTTGTTGATGGTGCTCAACTTTGTATGGTGTGTTATTCTGTGTGCATTTTATGATTGCTGATGTCGGCACTGATTTAGTCATTTCCCAAATTGTATTGAGGATGTCATACTTCAGACTCTGTGTCTGGTTGAATGAATCGATTCTTACCTTCTATACTCTAGACTCTAGAGTTGGAATGTAGGACAATCTTTTTCTGTGACTCTCCAATTTCCTTGTACTGTGAGAATCAACCTATATGCATGATCCAAGGTTATATCACCCAAAAGGGGGAAGATGAGCTATTCTAACGTGCCTTTTTGTACCTGTAAATTTTAAGCTTAGAGGTCAAGTAGAGTATATATTAATTTACTTGAACAAAATTTCCACTCTTTTTGGCTATTATTTTGTTTGCAAGTGTTTCAGTAGGATTCTGAAGAAGGTGCATGTGAATGAACTGGTCAATTTTGACAAACATAACTAAAGTCGGGGTAGAGCTATTACACTTGTCGAGGGCTTGACTTGTTTGATTCGGTGTTTGAGCCAAACTCGAGTTTACCTTTGAGTTCATTTTCTATTACGATTTGGCTAGCATATGGAGTATATATTTTTTAATTTATACTATATGTTATTTTCAGTAATGAGAGCTCTGACTAAAGCTCAAGCTAAATTATATGCGTTTGAGCTTAATTATTATCACTCTCTAATTTAAAAAAGTAACTAATTTTATTAATGAGCTAAAACATGCTTATGCTTGTTGCACTTGAGTCGAATTTAAATACTCCAATGAAATACTACTAGTAAATTATATTCTAAATGCTCACCCCTCGTATTGAGGAGTTGTATAGGAACGTGTAAATTAATGTGGAAAAGCAAATAAACAAAATACTGTAAAGAATAAATTAAAACCTGTAAATTCTGGAAAACAAAAATTGATAAAAAGGAAAAATCATCAAGAACAGGCACCAGGAAAAAAAACCTGCCCTGTTTCTTTTCTTGTTTAGCTAGCCCTATCACACACACACACACACTTTAGCTTTTTCCCTTCTCTCTTTCCCGTTTCGATTGAATCACTGACCCAATCCACAAAGACTCATCTTTTTCATCCTTTTACTTTATATCCCGATCAATAATCACTTGTGCATCAAATGAATGACCCACTATTTATTGCATTACTTTACTCCATGTGAAGTTTGAACTTTAGCATGTATCCTTACACACCTACACACTATTATTTGATTTTCTTGTCCGTAATAGATTGATTATTGATGAAAATGTCAGCTGGGATATTGTAGATCCGATCAGATCTCGATTCTTGCTCGTCAAAGTGAGGTGAGTTAACATTTTTCTGTATATTTGTTATTTTTTCTTGAATCATGCATAAGTCAAAATTTTTGGGATCTTGATTGTGATAGTTTCTAGTAGTAGTAGTAGTGGTGGTGGTGGTAGTAGTAGTCTATATCAGTATTGAATTGTAGTTGGATCTGAAATCATCTTAGTCTAATAGTCTTGGTTATGTTTTATGTTCCTTGTGTTGATTTAGCTCATTTGTGTTTCTAATAGATAGCTGAGCTGTTGAGAAAACAAGTGTGCTGATCAAGAATGGATTTTATCAGTGGTTGAGAAGATAGTGAGTGTAAAGAGGACTAGTGCTAACAGATTTTCACGGTGGTAGAGTAGAGAAGATTGTAGTTTGTGGTTCTAAGCTATGATAAAGAACATTCTCAATAGGCTACCGCGAAAACAGGGAAAGTTAGCGGAGAATCGGGATGGAGGATCCTCTACTTTCTCGAAAAGCAGTAATACTCTGGGTTCTCGGTCAGGGAGTAGTTCTAGTGCGGAGATTCCGTCAATTAATTCACCTTTTAACACTGGAAACAACAAGCTTCGGGACCCTTTAAATGCTAAGGTTAATGGGGGTTCCGCGTCTGTGCAGTACGAGGCACTTCCTAGCTTTAGAGACGTGTTGAATGGTGAGAAGCCAAACTTGTTTGTCAAAAAGTTGAGTTTGTGCTGCGTAGTTTTTGACTTTACTGACCCAGGGAAGTATTTAAAAGAGAAGGATGTAAAAAGGCAGACGTTGGTTGAGCTTGTTGACTACGTGAGTTCGGCAAATCAGAAGTTCAGCGAAACCGTGATGCAAGAAATGGTAAGAATGATATCCGTGAATTTGTTTCGTACACTCGCTACCCAGCCTCGCGAAAACAAAGTTTTTGAAGGTTTTGACTTGGATGAAGAGGAGCCGTTAATGGACCCTGCATGGCCCCACGTGCAAATTGTGTATGAATTCCTCCTCAGGTTTGTGGCTTCCCCTGAAACGGATGCCAAGCTGGCGAAAAGGTACATCGACCACTCTTTCGTTTTGAAGCTATTAGACCTCTTTGATTCGGAAGATCCCAGAGAAAGGGATTACCTAAAAACAGTCTTGCACCGAATATATGGAAAGTTCATGGTGCACCGCCCTTTCATTAGAAAAGCAATCAATAACATATTCTACCGCTTTGTTTTTGAAACGGAAAAACATAATGGGATTGCTGAACTGTTAGAAATTTTGGGAAGCATTATAAATGGATTTGCGCTGCCACTAAAAGAAGAGCACAAGCTTTTCCTCATTCGGTCACTCATTCCGCTTCACAAACCAAAGTGCCTTCCCGCCTACCACCAGCAGCTTTCTTATTGCGTAACACAATTTGTCGAGAAGGATTGTAAACTTGCTGATACTGTCATAAGGGGCTTACTGAAGTATTGGCCGATCACAAATAGTTCAAAGGAGGTAATGTTCATTGGTGAGCTGGAGGAAGTTTTAGAAGCAACACAAGCTCCTGAATTCCAGCGTTGCATGGTTCCTCTATTCCGCCAGATTGCCCGTTGTTTGAGCAGTTCCCATTTTCAGGTTTGGTTTCAAGAAAAACTATATGTGTGCTCCTCTATTCTCAGGGCAATTGCATTGATCCCCTTATAATTTTATTATTAGCATCTCGTTTCAGCATGTTATAGAATCGTGTGAATCTTTTGCCATTTCTTTCTTGGTTTGTAGAAACTAAATTCTCTCACTTTGTTAATGCATTTATATCTTTATTCATTAATTCTCTATTTCTCGGTCATGTCTGCTTTGAAGTTATACTTCTGTACATTTTAATACATTTCTATGGCATGTTACCAAATGATTTGCTTTATTAACTTCTCATGGCTTCTCTTTGCTTGCTATATTCGACTTGCCAAAACTTTTCATCAGTTGTCAACTCGTTCCATTTTAAGTTGGAAAATGTTCAATTAGTTATAAAGCTTGTTCAAACAGCTTATGACTCATGATCACATATACTTTGTTTCCTGAATTCAAGAAATCTGATTTCCATGATTATATAAGCAAGTCTTATTTTTGCATTGTTGCTTATGATTTTTTGATCAATTGATCATGCTATTTTTTAATGTCTATGTATACAGGTGGCTGAAAGGGCTCTCTTTTTATGGAACAATGACCATATCGAGAACCTGATTAAACAAAATCGGAATGTCATACTGCCAATCATATCCCCTGCACTGGAGAAGAATGCTAGAAACCACTGGAATCAAGCCGTTCAAAGCTTGACATTAAATGTCCGCAAAATATTCTCTGACGTGGACCCTGAGCTTTACGAGGATTGCTTGCTCAAGTTCCAAGAAGACGAATCACGAGAAGAAGAAACTAAGTCAAAGCGTGAAGCAACATGGAGACGCTTGGAAGAAATAGCTGCAGTGAAATGCTCGAGTCGGGAGCCAGTACTTGTCCCTCATAGACCCATCGGCAATGCCAATCCACCTTCTGGCTATCTGAACATTCCGTACAACGGTACAAGTACTGTCACCTGACTTCTGGACGGGAAATTATTACCTAGACCGTGTGTCTATCAGAATTGTATAGACTTTATGGCTACTGAAGAATTTTAGACACAAGGTCTACGCAATTTTCGTAGAGGCATGTCATGAGGTAATAATTTTCTGTATTGGATTTGTGTACCATGGGATTTGAGTGGAAATCTTGATTGCTTGTTGAGTCGATATTGGGACTTTCCATCTCGCTGGCATCGAAGGATACAACCCAGTTGGTATTGATAAGCTGTGTTTCGATTTGCATTGGGAGAGTTAATGTACATATAGGTTTGGCAGGAAACTATACAGGAGGGTTTTTGGTTCATGTTATACTGAGAAAGTTAGTTGATGTAGGAAATTGCTGCACTTATTGGCTTGAAATCCCACTCTTAATGTAACTAGTGCTGTGTTCTTGCTCGCATAGAATTGAGATCATTTCAACTATTAATATAGTATTCGTACTACTGTTCGAACAACTACGATCAGTGTTGTCAATCGCACTGCGATCGGGGCGATCAAGGTGCTATAGCATCTGGTCGCGACAACAACAGCTATGTTGTCGCGGTACAGAAACATGTCGCGGCGCGACAGCCGCAATCGGGGCATCGGGTCTGTGATGCATATTTTGTTAATTTTTTTGGCATTTTACCTTCATATAAAAAATATAATGATAAAAATAAGGAAATAAAGGGGAAGTAGAGAAGAAAAGAAGAGAGAACGAGGAGAAAGATTAATTGTTGCATGCCTCATATCCGGTCAGTATTTCGGTGGTTTAAGGATAACACCTATATTTCTTCGCTTTGCTTGTATGTGATTAATGGATAATATTTAAATTAATAACTATTTATATGGTTATTTTATATATTTTGTGATTTTTTTATTTACTTCACTATCTCGCTTGCGACTGTAATATGTGATTCTCATTTTTTGAATCTGGCGTGACGCATCGTGATACACCATTGACAACCTTGCGTACAATTATCATTCGGTTGATCTATGTGACCACCACGCCATATATACCTCTGGTTATGGGAAGTACGAGTATAACCAGAAGATTAGGATAGTGAAATCAATCTAACTTGGGAGCTATGGTCCAGCCACGATGAACAATAGATCTTTTGGAAGAAGTGTACGAAATCAATCTATGTTATGGTACGTGTAATGCAAATGAGTAAGCTACATATCACTAAAAAATTAAAAATACTACTTCATACTTATGAAAAATGTTAAATATCAAATTTACACTTTTGACACATATTATTCATCTTTCTTAATTTATTACAACTGATTAAAATATAATTAAATGTAATTTTTCAGTTCAAGTGTGAAGTATTATTTTTAATTTTAAAGGGGGAATTATGATTTTATTAAATTTGTATATATTTTTTAATTTAAATATATACTCTCTACGTTTATAAATTATATATTAACTTGACATTTTACGATCGACATTCTTTAATTTAAATGAAGAATCAATTTTAAAATGCAATATAATTAAAGTACTTTATATTTTATTTTAGTTTTAAACCAAATTATTTTTTAATTTATTTCACTAGGACATGATTACGGGACTGAGTAAGCAGCAATTATGGTAGTTTAAAATCACTACTATCCAACGCTCTGAGAAGATAACATAAATTTTCGAAACACTATGCAAAAACGAAACTTTTCTAATGGGAGCAACCTTATGCTCAGTTTCATTATGGCTGGAGAAGTGTTTATGGCTCGGTAAATAATATTAACTGAGAAGTTAACTTGATAATGAATTTTTTTTTTTTTAATAAGCTAACTTCATTAATTTTATAAACCAATTAATTTTTTTCTTCGTTAATTTTTTAAAAGAGCAACACATTCATGCAATGATTTTTGTATAAAATAATATCATAAAGTTAAAAAGTTAATTAAAAAATTAATAATAAACGAGATATATGTGTCTTCCCCGCACCATCACTATCTCCAGGATTACTAATGTGTTTTATGGGTAATCTATCTAGTCGAATACTTCTTTTCCCATTAGGAGTCTGCCCACTAGGACTAAAGACTCGTGAGTCGAGTTTTATGAAGGACTCAAGTTGTTCTGTTTAGCTTTCATACATTATCATATAATTATCTACGTTCTCAATGTGCTTACAATATTCTCCAAGTCCTGTATGTAATTTCTTAGGTTTTTAAATAGACGACTTTACAAGTTGTAAGTTTCGGTATGAGTAATGCTATTAATTGTAAAATATCATCAAATTTCGATTAAGTGTATACGATTTGTGATTTGTGGATGTGCAGGTCGATTTTACATCATACTTAGCCTTACGTATAATGTCTATAATCAATGAATAAACACGAATAGTATATCATATTATAAATAAACATAAAATTCCAATAGTTAATAATTTATTTCATAAGTTTATTCTCTTTCAAAATATTTTTGAATTTATCGAATTCTCACTTCGATACTGAAATTTGCTCTAGCATGTCTGTAAGTCATAACCATATGTTGTTGCAGGCCTACGGGCTACGGCCTTTCCATTTATATATAGTCCAAATGAGAAAATCATCGTTCATCTCGCCTAAAAGAAAATACTCCCTCCCTCTATTCCAATAAGACTTGATCTCGTAAAATAAGATTTGTATTTTTTTAATGAACGTTTTATAAAATTAAATATATTTAAAAATAATAAAAAATTATATTTATTAATTAATTTAATATTTATATTATATTCAAAGAGTGACTCCGTTAACTAAAACCTTTTATTAATTAATTTAATATTTATATTATATTAATAAACAATTGACCACAATAAAAATATTGTCAAAAAATTTAGTGTATTAACTCGGGTCAAAATATAAAAGGAAAGAAAGTTGAATTTGCCAGATTATCAACCAACAGTAATAGTTATTTTTTTAACCTCCATTAACAATTAGGATTTAGGGGAACTTCGGGGAAACTTTTGCTTGATTTGTTGCACCTCTGATTAATCTTTCCTCTTTCAAAAGCATTCCACTCTCTCTACTGTCTCTTCAGCTGGATCTCATCCTCAGGTAAATCAATCACTGTTTCTCTTTCAATTTTCCTTCGTGTTTCTTCTCTCGTTATCCAGATTATACTTGTTCACCAGGTGATTTGCATTGTGTTCATCTTCGGATAAACTGTAGTCTGTAGATGTGTTTCGAACTGCTCAGCTGTATCTGTGATTCTGTGTTAATGTTAGGATCACTCGAAATGTGTTTTCAACTAATGAATCGTAGATGCATGCTAAGTGTTGAAGAAATCGCTAGTTTTCTGTTCGCTCTTAGCGATTTTGTCTGTGAATATCCCTTTTACGTGCATCGAATCACATAGTTTGGATATTCAATCACGAGGTTGCTTAGTTTGGTTGTACATGGATGAAATGAAATGCCGCCAATTTGAAGTTTGAACTTGGTCATGATTTGCGGTTATCTAATCATTGATGATTTATTGGCTTCGATTCGGATAACTTAGCTGAGTTTTACTTTGAAGTGAACCTGAATATTAGATTAACTAGTTAGTTAAAAATCCTCTGAACTTTAGTATTAGTCAACTTATCAATCCAAGCTTAAATCTGGGAATTATGCTTCATTATACTCTTATACTTGATGATCTGAAGCAATTGATTAGTTTGAATTAGCATTACTACTGTTTTTTTTTTACTTTGTTATTTGGTTATATAATGGACCTAATTCTGCTATTTGAGTATTTCTATTAGATACATGCTTCAGTGTTGCTGATGCTTCATTTTTGTGTTGGATGGCTATTTAGGTTGGAACTTGCCATATGCAGCTCATGATTGAGTAAGCTGAATGGCAGCAGTTGGAAATAGCTTTATTATGAAAGGCCTAAAACCGAAGTTTGGAGTGGTCATTGTGGTTATCATTACAGTATGTATTTGCCTAGCGAGTCTTTATAATTTGTTACAACCAATATCGAACGGTTGTACAATGACATATATGTATCCCACGTATATACCTGTCCCCATACCACGGAATGTATCGTCTACAAGATATGGGTTGTATTTGTACCATGAAGGCTGGAGAAAAATTGACTTTGCAGAGCACCTAAAGATGCTTAATGGGGTGCCTGTGCTTTTTATACCTGGCAATGGTGGAAGCTACAAACAGGCAAGATTCTTCTAGTCAGTCTTCTGGATTTTCCCTCATTGGTCTACTATGTTCTGTGATGGACTTTGGTCATGACATCCTTTTTTTTTTCTTTAACTTTTTCTGGAACGGTAACTCTTCTTTTTGGGGGCTTGACAAGTACTAATGTTTGCTATATTTGCAAATACAGGCTAACAAGCTTTCATGTTAACCAAGATGTATTCATAGTTTGATGCCTTCAATTTGAGGATGTAACTAGGGCTTTATGGATGGATTTATTGAAGACATTCTGTTTTCCTAGTTGGTTACTCACATGTGTATGGTTACCCTCATAAATACAGGTCAGATCGCTTGGTGCTGAATCTGATAGGGCGTATCAAGGAGGTCCCCTTGACCAGAATTTTTACCAAGCTTCCCATAGACTCAGAGGACTAGATGTTGATTTGGCTGATATTTCGTTACCCAGTCGATATACCTCGAAGCTGGATTGGTTTGCTGTGGATCTTGAAGGTGAACATTCTGCAATGGATGGTCAGATACTTCAAGACCATACAGAATATGTTGTATATGCCATTCACAGGGTATCAGTTTTGTCCCTTTTGCGTGAACTCATGAAAATTTGTTAAATTTCTTATATATTTGCTTATCCAGATTAGATATTACACCTAGTATTTGCAATGTGAAAAGAAATAGTCCCACTTAATAAACATAGTGAACTTTTTAGTTTATTTTGTCACACTATATGGGCTTGTTTGGATTGTAATGGGATGTTAGCAACTTTACTTGACTACAAAGGCCACCATCTTATTTCACATTTTTTGTGGACTCTAGTCATAAAGTGTATGTTAGGAAGTTCCATATAGAATAAAACTTCAATTATTATTTTCTCTATCCATGTGAGTGATGTGACCAACAGTAGATGTCTATGTTATGGGACAGTGGGAGTATCAACATAAATTTAGTATATGGAAGTAATCTAAATTATGAGCTGTGATTCAAATGAGTTTAGGCTAATGAGGTGGAACTCAATCTGTATAACATATTAGTAAGTTATTTGGCTGAATTCTTTATCATACTTCGCATTATAATATTTGCCTTGCACATTACCGAATAAGCACATGATTATGTTTCAAATTCGGAATCTCGGATGCATGAATGTGTTTCAGATTTCGAATTCAGCACATGATTGCATTTTGAGGTTAGGGGGTGGATCCGCATGGAACTACATATGGAGTTGCATTAATCCCATGAAAAACATTTGTATTCTATAACAAAAAATACATCAAGAGTCCCTATGTAACTACGGTTCTTATACTGATCGATTTGGTTCTATTTTTTTCTCAGACGGTAATTAATAATTAATCCTTCACTTCAACGACTAAATTCACATCACTAAACTGCAATTCATTAATATTGGTTTTTAATGACATGAATCTGAATCATCTTCATTGCTTAATCCAGAATTTAACCAATTGTGTCTTGGAAACAAACCTATTGGTTTGATGTTATATATTTTCAGCTGGAAGATCTCCCTGCCACATCACATTTTTTATATATTTAGTTTAAAGTTGATGTCATGCGTAATTAACCACCCCCATCTATTAATGTGTGTTTTCCATGTCATGATTGTAGATTTTAGATCAGTACAAAGAATCTCGTGATGCCCTAGCAACAGAAGGAGCTTCAGTCTCTGGCAACCTACCAACAAATGTTATATTGGTTGGTCATTCTATGGGTGGGTTTGTTGCCAGGGCTGCAACCGTCCACCCGCATCTGAGAAAGTCTGCTGTCGAAACCATTCTGACCCTTTCCACCCCTCACCAGTAAGCTTTATAGTTGCCTTTGAAGGATTGGTTGGATTATAAAACCTTGTAAGGCTGTAAGATGGACTGTTATCTTGTGTCCAGGTCACCACCTCTGGCACTTCAGCCATCATTGGGACACTATTATGGACGTATAAATCAGGAATGGAGGAAAGGGTACGAGGTACAGTCCTCCCAAGCCGGACACTACTTACCAGATCCTTTGCTCTCTCACGTCATCGTTGTCTCCATATCTGGTGGTTACAATGATTACCAGGTATATATATGTGTGTATGTGAGTGCACATCTGCTTGCATTGCTACGACTAGTCAAATTTGACCGGAAAATTAGGTGCTCAGAAATGACGTGTTTGTATACATCTCTAGGAGTCCATTTGCCATAATTTTATGCAATCATGTCCCTGCATTGGTTCCTTTCAATTGCAAAGAACCATGCCGGTATTCATTACTGTGCTATTGTTTTTTAAGTGTTGAATTTCTAGTCAGTGAACCATGTGTAAATGTGCTTGTGCTTATTTTGTCCAAGTATTTTATTGGTTTCTGGTCTCTTTTAAGGAAGAACTATGTTGATATTTAGTATTACGCTCTTGTAGTAAAAGTTTTCAATTCAAGTCATTGACACCTGTCTCTCAATTTCTCCCCAACCCACCACCTAAAAGTGATTGTTCTGCAATAAGCACTCTATTCTCCATTTTGTGAGCGGTCATCAAGTTATGATTTTCACCCCTTTGATTTTAATTCCTAGGTCCGCTCAAAGTTAGAATCACTTGAAGGTATCGTGCCCCATACACATGGCTTCATGATAAGTAGCACCAGCATGAAAAACGTATGGCTGTCAATGGAGCATCAGGTTATCTTGTGGTGTAATCAGCTAGTTGTGCAAGTAAGTCATATTGCTTTAAAGGACTATCAGTACTATAGCAGTTGCACTTCTGAAGATCATGCACATTTCTTAGGTGTCTCATACTCTCCTCAGTCTGATAGACACAAAGACGAGCCATCCTTTGCTTGATGTGCGTCAGAGAGTTGGAGTATTCGCTAAAATGCTTCACAGTGGAATTCCAAAGAATTTTGTTTCATCAAACCAGTTGCCAGTTCTTCAGATGGCTAACAATCTTCCTAGGCAAGATGGAAAAGTTAGTTCTGGTATTGTAACTCTGAATCCTATTTCTGTGATATTCTCACTGCATATTTCTATCGATTTTGTTTACTAAAATTGGGCTACTGAAGGCTATGCAATTTGCTAGCCTATGCTGCTTAAGATAATCTGGTAAATGTATGATCTGTTTGGGGATATATATATATATATATATATATATATATATATATATATATATATATATTATAAAAAAAAATATATATACATAAAAAAAAATATAAAAAGAGAGAG
>JAYMSP010001846.1:0-28317 GCA_036897095.1 Plantago elongata | reverse complement strand
TATATATATATATATATACACACACACACATACACATATGTATACATATACATATATACATACATACATACATACATACATACATATATATATATATATATATCTATATGTATTCTCAGCCGGTCAGAAAGCTAAAACTAAAAACTCTCTAAAAACCTTTGATTTTTTTATTTTTTAAAAAATCATACTTTTTCCAAGACTCAGGCATATGTATGTATGTATATAGTTTGTTTTTCTATATATAATTAATTGAAGGCAGGTTGAATAAGTTGTGGGATGCACCTAGGCCTGATAATGGTTGGTTAAAAATCATAATCATAACTAGCTAATAACCATTAGCTTTTTGTGAACATTTATTAATCATAATCGTAACCGTTCAACAATCGACTGATTACAACCGTAACCAACCTGACTTCAGGTTACGGTTACGGTGAAAAACCGCTTCAATTTTTTTGTTGAAACGTACAAATTTTTTTTTGTTTATGTATTTTGCCCAGGTGGGACACCTAATCACCCACCCCCCTCTGCGAGTGCCGGACCCAAAATAAAAAAAATTCGTGAAAACGCAAAGAAAAATTATATTTTTGTTAACTTTTTTTTTTGTTGGGTAGGGGCTAGGGTACCCCAGATTACCCGACAAAAAAAATTAAAATTTCATGAAACACAAGAAAAATTATATTTTTGTTAATGTTTTTTTTATTGGGTAGGGGGTGGAGTACCCCACCCCCCACCCCGGTTATACGACAAAAAAAAATTAAAATTTTGTGAAACGCAAGAAAAATTATATTTTTGTTAACTTTTTTTTTTGTCGGGTAGAGGGTGACCCCCGTCCTACCGACAAATAAATTAAAATTTCGTGAAACGCAGGAGATTTTATATTTTTGCTAACTTTTTCTTTGTCGGGTATGGGGTAGGTACCCCCCCCCCCTCGGTATCCGATAAAAAAATTAAAATTATTTTTTGCGAAAAATAATTTTTACACTTTTTTTAATTTCGAGTAAGAAAGAATGTTCAAAAAACTGACCAATAACCTAAACCTATGGTTATTTCCGGTTATATGACCTAACCATAACCGGTCATGAAATTTTTCGGTTACGGTTATTATTAACTGGTTATGATCATAACCTTGATTAAAATAGTGGTTATAATTATAGTTATTAACCAACCATTCCCAAGTCTAGTTGCACCGTTCAACTCGTCGTCAATCAGGTAAAAGATTTTTAACATGCCAAAAGATTTTAAATAAAATTAATTTGCGAATGCAAGTAAGAGCTAGGTGGATGGATTGTACGAGTGGATCGGACAACAACTATTTTCACGGCCATAACATGTCTATTTATGTTGAAAAATAATAAGTGTGTTTGGGGATCGATTAAATAAATTGAATTCTAATTCAATATCAACCGGGAATTCTAACTTAATTATATTTTGATTATGAAAAATCGCTTTTGGATGGAATCATAGTTTTATAAGGTTGTTCTTTTTTCTTTTTCTTTTTCTTTTTTTGTTATACGGCTGTCAATATAGCATGTGTAAGATTACAATGATACGTATAAGATAGTGATAAAATTTAATTTAATTATGAAGAGCTAACGGGTTATATATAGAAACGAACACTATTCAACGTGATTAACATTATATGACAGAGAAGATAAGAAGGATTACTCGATTAAAACCAAAATTTAACCACGACAGAAGCTTTCTCTAATCCATTTGAAAATTCTCAATTAATTTAAAATCTATGTTACCTGGTTGTCGTTTTCAAGTTTTAGCCTTTCCGGAATGAATCTGTTGGAACCTAAAATTTTCAAGGCAATTCGAGGTACGAATTAAAGCCTTTCACCTTGTTAAGAACATCTCCAAGTGTACTTGGCACATGATCACCTGAAACTAAGATAGTTTCACGACTAGACGGTAATCTAGCTGGTGCACGTAACACGGTAATATTAGTGAAAATATATGAATTCATTAATCAAAACATAATTAGGGAGATCAAAATTGATCAAGGTTGGTCCCGGTAGGACCTTCAAGTCTTACTTTAGAGGTGGGTCAAACCTCTTTAAATAGGATCGATTCCCTTAATCCCTTATACTGAATTTCTCATTGATTATTATCTCAGGGGAGGTCGGTCTCCTTCCTTCTCAGTGTGACGTCGGTATTAAGAGAGACAATAGAATGTTGAAAAAAGACCCCGATTAAATTATGAAAAAATTCACCCAAGGACCCTATCGGGGAACAAATTTCAAAAAAACGACTCAAGAAAACATTTCCTTTTACAAGAAAAGACTTAGTTATAAAAAACGATGTATCATAAAATATAAATGATACAATTTTCATAATTAAAATTGTATATTTAATGTGACAATATATCATTTTTTGTTGTATCATACATCTTTGAATAATGATTCAAAAAGGATAACGACCTCAAAATTTCCAGATACGAACGCAAGCCCAAGTATGGCCCAAAGTTTCGGTCGACAAAAGCCCAAAGTATATAGTTGTTGCACACACACACCTCACTTCCCCAATCCAATCTCACAAAACCCTAATCTCGATCTGACGCCGTCGTATCGGAAAAAGGCTCACCGGAAAATATGGCGGCGAAGTACGACCTGACGCAGCGGATTGCACCTCAGCTTGACCGTCATCTTGTTTTTCCACTTCTAGAGTTTTTGCAAGATCGATCACTGTACCCTGATGAAGACATGCTAAAGGCTAAAATCGAGCTGCTTAACAATACTAACATGGTTGATTACGCCATGGACATCTACAAGACCCTTTATCGCACCGACGATGTTCCACAGGGTGCGTGTATTATCTGTCTGTCATTTCCATTTGACAATTGGATTTAGTTTTTTCTAATTTCTGCTGGTCTATGTATGTGATTCATCATTTCTATGTGTAGTGTAATTGCAGCTGAATTTTGGTTTTGAGGATTTATAAGGATTATTTGTTGGTGTTGAGTTTCGGTTTATGATAGTTAAGGCATTTTGTTGATGTTTTGAGCTCTATTTTGTGGCATTTGAGGGGGTATTTCAAGCTGTAAGTAGCTTTGTGGCATTTGGTTTCGAGGCTTTATCTGGAGGATTACTTATGAATGTTGCAGCAATATCATCTAGTGTTGTTTGGCGTAGGCTAGGATTAATTTACTGAGCTCTTAGTAAAGACCTTGTGAGATTCGGTTGAGATCTTGTTGTTTCTCTGCCCAAATTGATCTATTGATCATGAGTCTCCATCTCTATTTCTTAGTCTAGTCTCACTAAGCATGGATTTGTTAAAGTATGTTGCTCACAGTCACATGTATCTATTCATCCTTCGTACTGGCATATTTTTTAGGCATGTTGCTCAATTTGGTGTTGAATTTCCGGGTTTTATTTATTTATTTAAAGGATGGGCTGGTTTATAATAGTTTAGGCAATTTAATTGATGTTTCGGGTTCTATTCTGTGGCATTTGGAGTGTCTCCAACTTCAAGTTAGCTCTGTGGGTGTCTCTATCTTGTGACTGAGGCAATTTTATTGATAGTCTAGTGTTGTTTGGCCTAGGCTAGGATGAATTTACTGAGCTCTTGGCAAAGACTTTGTGAGATTTGGTTGGAATCTTCGTTAGCCTCGTTGTTTCTCAACCCAGATGATTAATGATGTCTCCAAGTCAACTTCTTAAGTAGTCTCACTAAGCATGAACTTGTTGAGGCATGCTGTTCATAGTCACATGGATTTATTCATCCTTCGTACTGGTGAATTGTTTGGGCTGAGTTTGCTACAACAGATGAATTGTCTCCGGGCTACTTCACGCTGATTATTTGAGACTTAATTAAAACCCAGGAAGAACATGGTGGATTCTAGTTATCTTAGTTTCTATTTATAACTTGAAGATGGATCTTATGTGAATATTAAGTCATGTATTTTCAATTGTTTTAGTAACTTGTGATGATGAGCTGGTTTTGTGAATTCAGTTTTCTCTAACACATCTCTCTTTTTCATAATGGAATAGAAATGGTGGATAGACGAGCTAAGGTTGTGGGGAGCCTGAAGTATTTGGAGGAGGGAGCAGCTCCATTGATTGCCTTTCTGCAGAATCCCAATGCTGTTCAGGAATTCAGGGGTGATAAACAGTACAATCTTCAGATGCTTAATGACCGTTATCAGGTTGAGTTTGTGTTTGTTGCACTTGTTACAGTTACTTGTAGAGCTCTCATTTATCAGCATTATTGGGTATACAGTATATATTCACTCCATGTTTTGGTAGTTTCACTCTTTCACATAGTCCTATGTCCAATCATATACTCCTGAACCAAATCTTTCATGATTACATTCTTATATGTACAAATGGACTGGACATGAATATTCCATATTTTGCATGCTTCTGTCATAATGCTCGTAAAAGTGACTTGTACATACCTGTTACTTATGCCTCTGCTTAGACTTTATATGTTCGCAAGTGGTCTCCTAGTTTAAATGTTTTGAATTGTTAGCTTGAACTGTGGGTGTTATTCTAATATTGCTAACCTCATTCCTGTACTTCTGTTGTCCAGATTGGTCCACAGCAGATTGAAGCGTTATATCAGTATGCTAAATTTCAGTTTGAATGTGGAAACTACTCTGGAGCTGCTGACTACTTGTATCAGTACAGGGCCCTGTGCACCAACAGTGAGAGGATTTTGAGTGCATTGTGGGGAAAACTTGCTGCAGAGATATTGATGCAGAATTGGGATGTTGCTCTGGATGAGCTTAACCGCTTGAAGGAAATCATTGACTCTAAGGTTGTCGAAGGACTGATGTCAATTAATTTTTGGTTAGGAATTATGTCTGCAGCGGGACGGCAGTAAATTAAACATATGTGGTTTGTCTTTTGCAGAGTTTTTCTTCACCTTTGAATCAGGTTCAAAACAGAATATGGCTTATGCATTGGAGCCTGTTCATTTTCTTTAACCATGACAATGGAAGGACGCAGATCATTGACTTGTTTAACCAGGACAAGTAAATCTCAAAATTCATTGCTTATATTATTTCTGTTTCCGTGTACATTGTTTTGGCTTGGTGATGAATCACATGATATTTCTACTAATTCCTAGTATGTTTATTTGGTTTTTTCCAGGTATCTGAATGCTATCCAAACCAATGCTCCCCACCTTTTACGATATCTGGCTACGGCTTTCATTGTCAACAAAAGGAGACGACCTCAGTTTAAAGAGTTTATAAAGGTGATTCAGCAGGAGCAGAATTCTCATCAAGATCCCATTACTGAGTTCTTGGCATGTGTGTACGTCAACTATGACTTTGATGGTGCTCAAAAGAAGATGAAAGAGTGTGAAGAAGTAAGCTTTCTATCACAGGCAGTTTATGATTATGCTTCCTATAAATTGATGTATTTTTCTATAAATCTATTTTTGTTCAAACAACCATTTCATGCAAGTCTTGCAAGAATCAAGTATTTGCTGCTTGTTGCCACCCATTTTTGCTTTGAATAAGGTGAAAGTTTTGGGTTGGACTATATATAGAGCCAACGTGCTGTATATGAATTGCATCTGTCCTGGTGGAATCCAGTTTTTCTTTGATATTGCACAGATTCATTTGAAGTTCATATATTTAGTTTCATTATTTCTGAAGAATTATATTCTTCGATGCAGGCCATAATGAATGACCCTTTTCTAGGAAAGAGAGTTGAAGAAGGAAACTTCTCTTCTGTACCTTTAAGAGATGAATTCCTGGAAAATGCACGCCTTTTCATCTTTGAGACCTATTGCCGTATTCATCAGCGCATTGACATGGGGTACGTGCTCGGTGTTGGTCCTTCAGTTACTAAATAATGCATTTTTAACAAAATGTGTGAAGCCTAAACCCTCCTTCGAATTTTCTCGTTGGCTTCGTTCTATGAGTAATGTAAGAACTAGTCGGTTATTGGATGCACACCTACCAGGTAATGCCATTGATAATTTACATTCCACATACTGCAGGGTCCTTGCGGAGAAACTGAACTTGAATTATGAGGAGGCAGAAAGGTGGATTGTGAATCTCATAAGGACCTCAAAGCTTGAAGCCAAGATAGACTCTGAAACAGGAACAATATTGATGGAACCCAACCATACCAACGTGTAAGCCTTGTCTGCGGATACACATCCAGATTACAGAAGCAGCCTGTCTGCTTGTTATTTACTTTTAGGCTGTAAACATCTTTGTCCTGCATGTGATTCTACATTTTATTGTTACTCACAGTAGAGGTTTTCTGTTTGCAGGTACGAGCAGCTCATTGACCATACCAAAGCTCTCTCAGGTCGCACGTATAAATTAGTCAGCCAGATCATGGAACATGCTCAGGGACAGACAGCCCGCTAGATTTTGTACTGATTTAGCTTTGCCTCTATGCAATGATAGATCGATTTTGTTGTGAATTTCGGATAAAGAGTGTACCCCCAGATTCTCTTGGTGCCAATGACTCTTAATTCCTTCTCTAATTCGAAAGGATCATACTTTGTTTAGAGTTATTGCTTTGTACTATAATGCATCATTCATTCACAGTATTTAGACTCTTGTTGGTTTTGTGAATTTCATAGATTATCTGTAGTGTGTTGAAGGATGTAATTTCGATTATCCACTTGCTGTAGATAATTTACAGACAAGGGTGTCAGTGTCATTGGAAAGACTTTGATTATTAATATAGATAAACTAAATTGGGTTTGGTTAGCAACTTGATACTAATGTCGATTAATGAAAACTATTGATTGGCAAGTATTACCAACTGCTGGTGTAACAGATTCTGGAGAATTTTTTTAATGTAAGCTTGAAGATGAATCATTTTGTGTGGTCTTTCAATTGTCAACATGGATTGGGTTCATAATTCTCTTGGGGATATTGGCGAGAAGAAATCCGATGTAGTAGTTGTGGTGGTGCCCTTGCCGGCACAAGGCCATCTCAATCCGCTCCTCCATCTCTCCCGCCTCATCTCCGTCTACCAAGTTGATGTCTATTATGTAGGCTCCACTACCCATGTTCACCAGGCTAGGACTCGCCTCCAGGGTTGGGACCCTTCCACGATTGCCAACCTATGCCTCCATGACTTCCCGTCACTTTCTTCACCAAATGCCTCTTCTGATTCCAACAATTCATCAACAATGGCTGCAATGATCATGAAGATATCAGCTCAAATGGAGGAGCCACTTTTTGCACTCATGAAAAAGCTTTCATCAACATACACAAGACTTGTATTGGTTTTCGACTCTCAGATGGCTACTACTGTTCAGAACATACGCTTCATCCCCAATGCCGAGTCATACTGTTTCCATGTCATGTCAGCCTTTTCTCTGTTCTCTTTCTTTTGGGAAGCTGCTGGAAAACCTCCGCTATCAACGGAAGCTGAACCTCTAAGAGATGTCCCACCTATTGAAGGATGCTACTCCCCAGAGTTTCAAGAGTACATACTTTTGCAGCGTAGAGTGAGAAACTTTCATTCAGGTAACATCTTGAATACTACCAGAATCACTGAAACTTTGTATCTTGATTTGCTTGAAACTGCTAGCAAACTTAAACATTGGGCTATTGGTCCCTTCAATCCGGTTGATGTACTACAAACGGAGTCATCAAACCGTCATAGATGCTTAAAGTGGCTGGACAAACAACCTGTGAATTCTGTGATATATGTTTCATTTGGCTCATTGACTGTTGTATCTAACGAACAAGTGAAAGAGCTGGCATTTGGGCTACAGAGAAGTGGTCATAGGTTCATATGGGTGCTACGAGATGCAGATAAAGGAGACACCTTTGAAGGTAAAATTACCTTTTGTTTTTAGATGTAAGAACACGAGGACAAATAGCTTTAGTTACAACTTCAGGTATACAGTATACTTGCCTGGACTGGCAATACTGAAGTTTCCACAACCCAACATGTATTTTGCAGGTGCGTGTAGGGAACTTGGATTGCCGGAAGGGTACGAAGAGAGAGTGAAAGAAAACGGGATTGTGGTTAGAGGTTGGGCACCCCAGTTGGAGGTATTGGCACACCCCGCGACTGGAGGATTTATGACCCATTGTGGATGGAATTCATGCATGGAGAGTATATCGATGGGAGTGGCGATGGCAACATGGCCAATGCATTCGGAGCAGCCAAGAAATGCTTTGTTGATAACAAAGGTGCTAAAAATTGGAGTGCAAGTGAAAGATTGGACAAGTCAGTGTGAGGTCGTTTCGCGAGATAAGGTAGAGAAGGGTGTGAAGAGATTGATGGGATCAACAGAAGGAAACGATGTTCAGAAAAGAGCAGCAGAACTGGGAGATGTTGTTAAGAAGTCTTTGATGAAAGATGGTTCAACTTGCAAGGAGATGGATTCCTTCATTAAGCATATTACTAGATGATCTTCATCTTTATTTTAGTACTTTTGTAGTAATTGTGATTTGTGACAGTCAAGTGATGTATGGATTTTAGTGTTATATGCTTTTTAAGTTCTTATTTGAATGGAGTGAATTCTATTTTCTTGGGTAAAGTTTGCATCACAACATATATCACTAATAAATAAACATAAAGTTTTCCTTTTTGTAACTTCAGACTTGTATTTAAAACACATCGGATGATAAACTTGAGATTGGATTATAGACCTATAATATCAACTGTATACTCAATTAATTAATATGAAGTAGTTTATTTCAGAAAAAGTTAAAAAACACATACAAAGTTTCTTAAAGTGATAGGCTGCAATTGATGACTTTGTAATTGAAAACACAGTTAGGACCTTAAGTTTTGTTAAAATGAGCCCGTTCAAAAAAACTTCTGTTCGAATTGTGTTTGTATGAAATTGTACTGTGATTAGTATGAAAAGAAAGCTTTTTTGCAAACTACAATTGAGAATCGCAATGTTGAAAAATCTGCTATGTTAGACAAGAGGTAACATTTTTAAATGTGGAATTTTTCTTATTTTCAATTGCAAGTTCGCAATCCGACAGACTTCACATTCTGTATTTGTTCCAATTTTATTTTTACAAATTACCTGTAATTTATCTGTGTTTCACAATCAACAAGTTAAATTTTAAAAAAATACTTATCAATTTCTACCATAATGTTAAACATGGATAATTCAACATGATCAATCACAATATCAAAGTCAATCTTTTTCAATATTATTATTATTTTGCAAACCTTCAAAATTTGACAATGCACGTATTTGAACATCAGAGCCGCCCATATTCATAAGAAAATGGAATTGTGGTTTTAAGGTGGGCACCGATTGAATTCAAAATTATTGCACACCCTGCAGGATTCATAATTTACTATGGTTGAATATATACATGTTTAGCTAGATTAGTTGCATATGTAATATATAATATAAATAGTAAATTAAAAAATAGAGTAAATTTTATTTTGCACTAAAAGCTTTTTCGATTCTTTAAATTTACCCTATATTTTTTTTTTACAATCGACACTAATAACTTTTCATAATTTTTGACGTTACACCAAATATTGACGTCGGCTAAATTTATGTTTTAAATCACACAAAACCTTTTCATAAATTTACACCGCTACTAAAATCTTTTTTAGTTTTTTTAAATCACACTAGAAACTTTCTTAATTTATTTAAATAATCAAAATATATATGTCCGTATAAATTTTTTGGGGTTTCTAAACTAGTGGCGGGAGGAATATGCATCATTTTTGCCATGACTTTAAACTTTGCAATCAAAATTTTCATATAAATTGTTGGTTCACTGTAGAAATTTAAAGAACTGCATATGCACCCAGGGCCAATTGTGTATATTCATGTGTTTGGATCTAAAAAATGACACAAAGCTACGTATATATTTGTGGAACGAGCATACATATTTTGTGCCTTCATTTTTATAATTTTATTGAAGCAACTAATTGAGAAATGGAATGTAAAGAGAGTTCGAAAAATTAATTTTGTGGATAGAAGAAAATATATGTATTTTAATTAATATACTAATAAATTTTATCATTTTTTATCCTTGTAATATGAAATTTCACATTCGCAAGATACTAATGCAGTATGTCAATGTTATATCTATCATAAAAGAAACATATTGTTATATTTATCAAGCAAGTTAATAAAATGCATTTGGTTTGTAAAGTAAAGTGTCGTTGTTGGTTAATTTGTGACTCGGATTGTAATTCTTGTTTTTCGGAATACTTCTCATATTCTTTTTGTAGGGATAAAATTTTAAAAATTATAAAATAAATAAATTGTAATTATATAAAAAAGTATTGTGACGAAAAAAAATATTTTAAAATTTTTGATGTGATTTAAAAAGAAGTTAACGGTAAGTTAATGATTATCTAGCTTTTGCATTAGGTTAAAATTTTTTTAAAATTTATTGGTGTGGATCGTGAAAAAAGTAAAATTGTATACAAATGGCAGGATTATTGACTGAAATGATAAAGTACCGAACTAATTTTGAGTTGCAATGAAGTTCATCAAATGGGGAATCTCCTTCCAGACGAAATACTGATCGAAATCTTCTCAAGACTCCCTTCGAAATCTGTTGGCAAGTGCAGATGCTTGTCGAAACCATGGCGTTGTCGTCTCTCCACTTCCGACTTCATCAATTTACACCTCTCTCGGAAAACCCACCATCAAAATCTCATCTTGATCACCCAAGATCACACACTCCGCACCATAATTTCCCCATTTACAAACGGTGCACTTTCAACCCCCCTTCAACTCACAAATACTTGGACTCAAGTTGTTGCTTCTTCTAATGGGCTCGTTTTGTTAGAGAATGAAGAAGATGAGCTATTTCTGGTCAATCCTATTACTAAACAACAGGTATAATAATTTACTCGATCATTCTTGTTTTTTGAGTATTGAAAATTGGCATTTTGGACAACGAAGCGCAGCTTCACCTCAACCCACCTTTAGCCGTTTGCCGATTATCGAGGTTGTGTTAGTGTCTGTTTGCATAATTTCTTGATTTTTGCAAAAACAATTGTCAATTGGTTAAATGAAGCCTAATCAGACAAAAGTAGCGACGGGATAAAATGCAGAAATGTACCCTATATTCTTCGAAATGTCTCATGTTCCTGAAATTGGGTGCTTATGTTCTTCAAAAGTATGCACACTTATGTTCAACAATCTATATGAAACAGAAGCTGCTAAATTAAGCAAGTGATTATAGTAGATTGTTTTTCGAAATCAATTTTTGCTGGTTGCAATTTGGAGGTGTAGGACTGTAAGTGCATTTCTGATTCTGAGAGCCTGTGAGACAAGAGGCCTGTATTCCAAAAACAAGTTCATATTGATGCGGTCTATAAGAAATTCATCTAATATATCGAGATGAATCTCCCTTGGCCAGAAAACATCCCATAAGAGTTCAAAGACTATGGAACACAACCAGGGAAAATAATCTGTGCAGACATAGTTATAATCAAATTTGATCACCAAAAGCCATTTAGGTGGGACTTGATTTAAGAAAATAACAGGGTATAAGATCGTGGTGCAAGAGGAAGTCAGTAAGAAACATAGAACATTATTGTACTCAACAAGTCTGCTTTTCACTATCTGACTAACATCATCTCAACAAGCCTGCTTTGCAATATTTAACATCATCCCAAGAAGTCTGCTTCATAGAAACATGTTGTACTCTACCAGACATGCTGAGCCAACATTTCAAGCATATTTCTGATGTAAAACAGCTTTAAAGTTGTCGCCTTTAAACCAAACTTTTGAGCCTCATTTTGGATCAAAGTGTACTATGGTGTGTAGAGTATTGTGTCTCAATTTCATCTCAGCTGTTTGCTTAAGTTTGAATTCTGAAAAAATAAATCAGAAAAAATACTTCAGTATTATTTTGTGATAGCTACATAAGCAAACTTCTCTGTTCCTGATAGATGTCTTTAGATATATCACATCCTGCCTCATAAAAAAAAAAAAAAAAGGCTTCCCTATGTTCCTTCATAGCTCCATATTTTACTTCTGTATTACCTACTTCTATCTTTAGATATATCACATTCTGTGGTTCTGCTGCCCATGAATGACCCTTTACTTCCATCTATGTTCCCTTTGTTCACGGAATTTTACGTTTTATGTGATAAATACAAAATTAAAATCTACTCAAGAAATACAATACATTTGATTAACTATTCTCTTCATATGTTTCTGGCATACAAAACCAGTGATAATCGATATAGGGAGCCAACGATCAAAATTGTGGGATCTGGGTCAGTGAATAACTCGTTGAAGTGTTGATGTGTCCATAATAAGTTAGTAATTTTTAAATTCAAATAAGTGGATAAATGTAATATCTAATGGTGCCATGATCTCAGAGGTCATGGGTTTGATTCCCGTCGAAAGTTGGTTTTTGTTCAAGTGTATGCTAGCTATATATTTGATTGAGTTGATGATTGATGACTATGTAATGATTGATATACGAATGATATGAGAAGATTTGTTATAATACGATTGATTGTAATAGCGCTATTCTAAAAAATAATTAAAAGGAATATGGAGTATAGTGGATAAATGTTAAATATGGAGGTATATTCGAGGTTAGCCAACCTTTCAGAGAGGGAAATATGATGTTAAATTTGAAAGTTTATAAATCATCTACCAAGCATTGCAATGGATATGTGTCTATATCAGGTTGTAAATGTGAATTTTTAGTTAGGTAAAGCAAAACGAAAAAACGCAACAAGTGTCTGTCAAGCATGGCATTTTATAGAACAAATGCACATTGGGCAAGTGAGTAGCCTACCAAGCATTGCAAAATCTGGTCAAAAGACTAACTACAGTGAGCCTAAAACTTTAATAAACTCACGCTTGACTGGAAGATGCGGGTATTCTCTACCAAACACTACCTTACACTTGGTTTCCGTTTCTAGTGGAAACAAGTTGTACACTAACAAGTGTAAAATTAGTGTTTTTTCAAGACTTTATGACTATTATAAGCTGTTTTATCTGCAGAAACCATAATTTCTAATGATTCTACTTCAGATGAGTTATTTCAGTATGCAAGCAGGTACTAAACCAAGCTAGAATTTGTTCTACTATATTTTAAATTTTTAATTGCTTAAAGAAAGATTCATTTACGTTTCCTTCTCCAATTAACATTTTGTAATATGCAACAGGCAAACATTCCTGATTCAGATTTAGCTTTAAAGAAAAACGAGAGTTTCAGGATGCACGGATTCGGTTACGACACTCTTACTGAAAATTACAAGATAGTAACACTTTCCTATTATGATACTGACAATGAGTATGAGCCAGATTGTATCGATACATTTGTTGACGTGTATTCTGTTAAAACTGGTGTTTGGAAGAGATGTAACAGTTCCCCATATGATCATGCGGTTCCTGAGATTTCATCAGGTGCTTATGTGAACGGTGCTATCCACTGGCTAGCTAGTAGTAGAGAGTCTGGTTATCCTTCTGTGATTGCTGCTTTTGATTTAGCTAGTGAGGCTTTTCATGAAATTCCTGCTCCTCGTGCACTTGATGTTTCCAAATTTGTGTTTAATGGCCTGTTTGTTCTTGGAGAGTATTTGTGTATGGTAGATCGGTTCAGTGGTAGTACTGTTGATATGTGGATGATGAAAGAGTATAATGTTGTGGAGTCTTGGACGAAGTTCAGTATGCAGGGAGCGAAGGATGATTGGGATATTAAGCCGGTGTGTTTTATTGGAGAGGAGGAATTCATGTTAGTTGTTGATTACGATGGGTTGGTTGTGTTTGATTTGAAAGAGGGGACGAGTAAAGAGATGGTTGTTAAGATGTCTACTGATGAAATTCTGGCTTCCTTTGTTGATGCGGGCACCTTTGTTGACAGCCTTGTTTGTGTTAACATGTCTCCGGATGTTTTCTAGTTATAAATAAGAATGGTAGGAGAAAACATTCTTATGTATGTTTGTTTTGTATCTGTATGCCTGTTTTGGGCTGATATGTGTTTGTAAGAAAGATCTTCCCACTTCAAATTATGTGAATATATCTGTTGAAACCCTCTTAAAGAATACTCCACATTGTAATATTTTGTAACTTTTTAGAGTCCCTTCCTAACTCTTAGATATGAATGTTAACATGTTCTGTATGTAGTAATGACTTCTTCAAATTTGAAGTTTTGATCGTATCTTATACAGTAGCTTGCGTGTGTAAGTTAGACGTATACTATATTAATGTGACTCGAACCCCTTTCCTCTTACAAAGTCAGAGAGGTGGTAAATTATTATTTGAGTTGTTGAGAGTTGGTTTCCAACTGGAACATTCAGATGAATTGCATATCAATTAATTATTTGATCTGTTGTGAAAGAAAGTGGACTAAAAGAGAATCTATCAGAAAGATGAGCATCTCGTATAATTTTAATAGTTTGACGTGTTATTGGTTATTATTTTGACATGTTCAAATAGTATCCAACTAGAGAAAGCATAAATGCACATTATGATAGCAGCAATGGAAAATGGTGGATTGGATGCTACAGGAGAAGAAACAGACGTGGATTGTCAATCCTGTGTTGCTGTCGTGATGGTGCCGTTTCCAGCTCAAGGTCATCTGAACCCGCTCCTCCACCTCTGTCGCCTCATATCCGCCCACAAAATCAACGTCCACTACATAGGGTCAACGACTCACATTCACCAAGCAAGGTCTCGAATTCAGGGGTGGGACCCAACAACTTTCGCCAACCTACATTTCCACGACTTCCCAACACCTCCTAGTGCCTCAAACTCGGCAACCTTACTGTCGTCTATCATTGCAACATGTAAACTCATGGAAGAGCCACTTTTCGCGCTTGTAGATGAACTTTCATCTGCATATAAAAGAGTAGTGTTGATATTCGATTCACTGATGGCTACCACTGCCCAGAACATACGCCAAGTTCCAAATGCCGATTCCTATTGTTTTCGTTCCACATCAGCTTTTTCACTGTTCTCTTTCTTTTGGGAAGCTTCCGGTCAGCCTTCCTTACATACAGAAGTTGATCAGATTGTTAGAGAACTTCCGCCCACGAAAGGTTATGCATTCAACCCTGAGTTTCAAGAATTTGTACTTGTGCAGAATGAAGCACGAAATTTCCACACTGGGACTATTTTCAATACAAACAGGAATATAGAAGGCTTGTATGTCGATTTGCTGGAGAAATCGAGTATGCTTGCTGTTGACAAGCATTGGGCCTTTGGTCCTTTCAATCCGGTGGACGTACCTAAAGGAAAATTTTCAATAAGCTCTCCGAGATGCTTAGACTGGCTTAATGATCAGGTTCCAAATTCAGTTATTTATGTTGCATTTGGCTCAACATCTCAGTTATCGGATGAACAAGTTACTGAGTTAGCATTTGGGCTTGACAGAAGTGGTTGTAAGTTCTTATGGGTACTAAGAGATGCAGATCAAGGTGAACTTTTTGCGAGCAATTTTTCCTTAAAGAAGAAAAAAAAAATATATTGAGATATACGAATTCATTATCTTTGCAGGTAGGCCATTTGTATTGCCAGAAGGATACGAATATAGAATCCGCGAAAGGGGAATCGTGGTGAGAGATTGGGCACCTCAGCTGGAGATATTGGCACATACCTCAACTGGTGGATTCATGAGCCATTGCGGGTGGAATTCGTGCATGGAGAGTATTACTATGGGCGTGCCAATAGCAACTTTGCCTACGCAGTTAGAGCAGCAGAGAAACGCGGTTTTGATGACAAAGATGTTGAAAATGGGTGTTGAGGTAAAAGATTGGGCTGGTCATCGTGAGGTTGTCTCGCATGATAAGATTGCCGCCACTGTTAGAAGATTGATGGGATCAGCAGAAGGAGATGAAATTAGACAAAGAGCAGCAGAGCTAGGGACTGTTGTGAAGAAGTCTGTAATGACAGGTGGATCAACTTCTTTAGAGATGAAGTCGTTTATTATGCACATTAGTCGATAACTTTATCGCATCGGTTCATATTATTTAGTATTTTTCATGTGTTTACAAGTTATAAACTACAAAGATTTGAAAGTTACCATATATTTTCTTTCTGGTTAGCCTGTGTTGGAGTAATGAACTTGGCTGCCAGTACAAGAGGCTCCGAAATGTTTAGCCTCGGATTGGTAGGTATTTGATTGTCAGTCAGTCGTTTTCTTTGCTTCTGTAAGTGGAACAATGTTTAGTTGCAAGTTGCAAAAAATGATTTGGACAAAGCTACACTGATCAACCATGAGTTGGCAAAGTCATATCATGAAACAAGTCAAGTTCTCTCAAATGTTTACACAGTGAAATATGCAGAAATAACAAATGCTAGATCCTGCAGTATTATACAAATTTACTTCTTTCTTTGCTCTGAACCAAAGAGCTTTATTAACTCGAACTTCTTCTGGATAATGGTAAACGCAAATCAGTTTTGTCCTAAATCAAAAAGAACCAACTATTCATCACATTGGTACTGCGAAGCCAATGACCGTAAACAATCCCGTTTGGAATTAGCCTGCTTTCTTGAGCCAGACAGCGGTTTAGGATTTCGTGCAGCTGAGTCCTTGACAACAGGAGCAATTCTGATCAACGGTTTTTTGTATTATAAGATCGAACAACATTGCTGTTATCTGTATCAGAGAGATCTTCAACGCCCCTCCTCTTCTTTGACAATACCATCATCTTCAGTAGTAGTTTGGACACTTCTAATTCGTCGTCTTGAAGTATGTTCATGTGGTGGAACAAATTCAGACATCAATTCCACTTGCATAATATCTCCTTGTCCATTTACAACGTTTTCTCTTACAAGACACCATTCAAACCACCCGTGCATTGGACATCTCCAATAGAACCTTCCTTCACGTGGCTCACACCTTTTAATGGAGAGAATAGTTCGCTTGCGACACATCGAATTACTGCAAATTGGACGAATTTCATCAATGTTCTCCATTTCTAGTGTGATTGAAGAAGGATCAATAAAAATGGTTGAATATTGACTGTTTTGAGACTTATAATGGCTGAAATAACAACCCTAGCGACTATTTTTTTTAAAATAACGGCTATATTTCAATTACATTCTATTACCCGATACAAAATCATCAATTACATTTAGGTCCACACGTGCATCGCACGTGACACGATCAGTTGAGGCTGTTTGGCCAAAAACAAAATCTGATATTTGAACAAGGGTATAAATGTCTTTTCTCGATTTTAATTCGCCGAAATTCAAATTCAAGAACTTAGATATAATTAATTTTTATTTAACAGAATTTATATGTTATTGTTGAACTAACATGGACCTATATTTAATTAGAACATCTAGGAGGAGATCTATATGAAATCCACCCGATTTTATATTCTTCAAGTTTACTTGAAATTAAAGAGTTTAGTAAAAACTATTGGGACGGATGTGTGGTACACCTAATGGGGTTAGAGTCAGACATATATTTGAAATATGAGGCTGGTGTATCTCAATGAAATTATGTATTAACGTCTACATTATGGGGCGGGTGGACATGGAAATGTAGGGCAATTATCAAATCAAATTATTGATTAATGTCGATGTGGAATTTCTATAATTAGGTTCACGGTGGGTAATACAATTATCCAGAGAATTGTTAATGCATATTGATTTTGTACATTCATGTTTTGTTCAATCTTGTCATATGCATCAAAACTATAACTAATATGTTCTTCTCTGATATCCGGTCTTTAAGGCTACATTGTAAATGCATAAATTCGGCATTTCTCTTACATTCAGGACCAGACCTACGAACTGAGTTTCGAATTTTAAGCATTCTACTAATTTCATTGCCGTTCTCAAAATGATGATGGAGTAGTACGCATACGTTCCTTGCTCTACCTAGGAAAGGAAGTCCAAAGTTCTACAACTATGTACATTCAATAAGCTAGCAGCATTTCTTCGTCTACACCTAGAGCCTTAATTAGCTAATTAATCTCGATTCAAATACTTATTTCGCTACAATCCATAAGCATTCCCTCTCCTGAAAATCTGCTGTCCTGGAGCTAAGATAGCCAAGGGGTCATAAGTCGATTTCCTCCTGGAGAAAACTTCCCACTTGTCGCCAAAATGAGCTCTCCAGTCTTCTTGCGTCTCGTAATGGGGGAGATATTGCTTGATTCCAAGATCAGGCCTCTCACAGAATCTCAAAATTTTATCATTTTGGGCTAACACGTGTTCGAGGCCATCTTTCCCTCTCGAAGTTGGCATTGCAGAAGACAGGAACGCGACTAGGTAAAACACATCCTCATCGGGTGTAATCAGGGATGTTCCTGTTTTCCACCTGTGAAGCAAAAAAGAACAAAGATGAAATTACTGTTACTCATAGCTTCTTAAACTTTGGTAGCGTTTTACTGAATTTTCTTAGCAGCTTATGTTCTTAAGTACCTAGATTGGTTTACAGGATAGATCAGGACAGGACCGTTGCTCGTATCCTTGAGAATGTTTCCAAAAACTTCTTCAGCGAAAGCAGGGATGCTACTTCGCGGAACAAAAAGATTTAGCCACGGGTGTGGAACTTCCCATAAGCCTTTCTCGCGAAGCATTTGTTCAGAGACATATACTCTGTCCAGAAAATCGACATATGTCACTTCAGACTGGAACAACGTGGACTGGATATAGTTCAGTCCAGACAAGAGTCCATCTATTTCCTGCACGACAAAAACATAATTCGAAATCATAAGCATCTTGCTAATTTTAGTTTTTAGACCATCAAACAGTACAGTAGCAGTGGAGTAGCAATTTCACCTGATCAATGTGATTGGAGTCCTCATTAGTGAAGTACTTTGCAACTTCTAGGCAAAACAGGATCTTTCCTTCTGAACTGAACTGGTTTGCTAGAACTGGATCTTTCGGGTTGAAAGACGATCTCCAATTGTTTAACAAACCGGTTCTGTTTATTATGACAAAGCCCTCTACATAGTCGAATGAGTTTGGGGAAGATATTAGACGCTCCTGGTCGTTGGTGAACGACGAAAAGTCCGAATACAGTACTCGGATCCACTTCACCTGTAAGAAGAATATGTCCAGGTTAAACTTTTCTGTTAGGAACTGGAGTAAATTTTTAATACATAGATATGTGCATTGCAAATGTAATCAAGTACCATCCTTGGTGCCGGTTCTAGTGAAATTCTAGCCTGTGTGATGACGCCCAACTGTCCAAGGCCGCCTAGTACCGCATGGAAAAGATCACTGTTGTTTTCGTCCGAGCAAGTTACCACGTCTCCTCTTCCTGCAAAACGTAACATTAAGTGTTTATCAGCAATAACCCTCAGCGGAAATGCAAATGTAAGCCTGCGTATGAGACACTTGCAATTCGTGTTGCAGCAGGTTCCCGGGAGCGTGTAGCTCTCGTCTCTCAACTCTCAGGTTTTTTTTTTTTTAAAGAAAAGCTAGCTATAGTCCTGTTTTTTTGTTGATGTTGTTTTATTAAGGTGCCGTTAAGTCTTTATTGAGTAAGCCAGTTTCCTATATGCAACTTTAACTAACTCTTACTAGCTTTTTTCCTGTTTTATGGCAGTTTATTTTGCAAAAAGTCCACAAAATACGAGCTTTTGCCCATTTGATCTATGTATAGAAATTTCAGCTTGTCAAAGTAATTACATAATCCTGTAATGCCAACTGACCTGTAACAACCTGCAGCTGCTGGACATTGTTTATCTGTGGACCATACCGGAACGCTTGACCACTGATTCCAGCATTCGACAGCGTGCCACCGACGGTAAGGTGAAGATAATCGGTCCAGGACCTCGGTGTTAGTCCAAGTTTAAGACTCTCATGCAGAATGTCAATCCACAGTTCCCCTCCTGACACATCCACATAAGGATGCTTGCCAGTGCGAAAGCTCATTTCGCTTTGAAGCGATTCCATACCAATAACAATGCCTCGATACGCCTGTGCTTGGCCTTGTAGAGAGTGGCCATGCCCTCTGGCAGCCACCGTAAGCTGCGATTTCATCCCCATGTTGAAAACAGATTTGATCACAGTTGAAATATCCAAGACGGATTTCGGGTGTAGAACCGCAGACGGCATGAGATGGTATATGTTGCCGAAGTCGCTTGCTGCGGCTTCAACGTTGTCAAAGGTTAGGTATCCATCGAATGACGTGTTATCGATATTCGGAAGAGCGTGAGGATACGTTATGGAGTTGATGATAGGGTGGTTTGAGCAGAGGTGGTTTCTGTTGCTGATCATTGTAATGATGATTGAAACAAGTAGAAGCCTTAAGGCTAGTTCTTTTCTTAAGTTGGACATTTTTGGCTCAATAGAAAGGGAAGTATGGAAAGATGAGTGTTCTTTGTTAATATTTGTTTTGTGATAGAAAACTAAACAGGGTGGTTGTGAATTGGCTTCAAGAAACTGCATGAAATGGAAGAGAATTTAAAGGGGTTTGGAACTATGGATTGAAAAGCTGGCATCAGCAATAAGGCACTTCAAAGTGCATGTGAAGGTCCTTTTGTTTTGCAATAGAGTGTTTAAGGAGTTCTCTTAGCACACACTTTACTTTTTAGTGGATTTATATCGGAAAAATGTGAGAAATTAAATAAAAATATAAAAAATAAATAAGAATCATCAATAATTTTATATTTTCGAGATTTATAAATAGAGATCACTCTCAACAATGTTTGAATTATTATTTTGATACATATAAAAATCACTAACAACTTCATTTAAATCTTAAAAAATAATGAAACAATTCTAAAAATACAATAACACTAATTTTAACTTTTAAGCACTCTTATAATTATCTTGAATATATAAGAATAATCATTTATATTAAAAAATATTGTCCAAATCCGATGCTCGATACTCGTGTTCAATGTCCGGTATCCGTATTCGATGTCCATTCTTCGTGTTCAATGTCCGTCACCCGTCTCCGATGGACGGTACCCGTGCTTGATGTCGATATCCGTAAGCAATGACTGATAATCGTAACCATTGTCCGGTATGTGTCCGATGTCCAGTCCGGTATTCGAATTCGATGCCCGATATACGTATCTGATGCTTGTCACCCGTGTTTGATGTTCGGTATCCGTAAGAAATGTCCGACAACCATACCCATTGCCCCGTATCCGCCTGTCACCCGTATTCAATGTACGGTACTCATGTTTGATGTCCGGTATCCGTAAAGCAATACCAAGTAACCGTACCCATTACTCGATATATGTGTATGATGCTCAGCCCTGTTACCCTATATGATTATCATATCATGTTGCTAGTTTAATTTTTGCCCCAATATAATAAACTTACACTTTTGAACTCGTTTTACAATTTCATAAGATTCAAATAAAGTCGTTAGTAATTTTTATAGATCTCGAAAAAATAATTCAAACATAGTCAAGAGCGGTCTCTATTGATATATCTCAAAAGAATATAGTTGTTGATAATTTTTTTAATCATTTTTTATTTTAAGTTATAGATGTTTTAAATTGGACAAGATCAAATTTAAAGGAAAAATGAAGAGATAAATAAATGACCTAGTGAAATAAAGAAAAGAATATGTGGATCCACTTAATTATTTTTATATGGTGTGTATACACAAATACGTACCATTTGATAAATATTATATAAAGTTGTTGATGATTTTGTTGGTCAAATAAAATTCAAACATAGTGGATTAGTACGAATTAGTAAAAAACTCGAACCTTCATGTGTGTTTTATGCACTTAAGTAATACGATAAGGTACTTGTATTTCGAGTCGACTATAATATGGTAAGAAAACGGATTTTTAACCTTATACTTAATGCACTTAAATAATACGATAAGGTAATTGTATTTCGAGTCGACTGTAATATGGTAAGAAAACCGATTTTTAACCTTATACTTAATTTGTAATTGATGGAAAGAGTATGGAGTTTGAATACCAATTTCCAGAAGGGATTTTCACATGATGTTTGACTTTCTTTAAAAATATATAAACATGCAATTGCATAAACTGTGTAGGGAATAGAGATACCTTTCCAACATTGTCACCATCTTGTTAACTAAATTTACCTTTTTTGGTGTGTCTTGACTCTTTGAGAGAATATATTAGTACTCTAGGACCAATCACCAATGTGTTCACATTTTGGGAACCTTGTGATCATTTTTAAGACAACATCATTCAATGGATAGTAATAATACATGCTGCACAATAGATCTTTGTAGTAAGTAATGATTTCTGCATCTTTCTTTCCCTCTTGCAAACACAACTTATTTGTAAATTCACCAGTTTCAACATAATGTGCCAGTTTTGAATTTGTAAAAGATCATTATCAGTATTGTTTCATTTGAAGATGAAAATAGATGTTTTGTTTAAGTCTTGTTCATTATCACGGGGTCGAGTAAACTCTACTCGATAACAAATCAAGCATAAAGTTTATTTGAGTTCTGATCAAGTACGTTTTACTGTATAAGTCAATAAAGTCAAGCTATCAATAAATCTCGACTCAGGCACAAGGTATTGTGAGATTAGGTTGGAAAACAAGGGGGGAGAAAGCAGTATCTGTAGGAGACCGGGAAAATAGAGAAGAATTAGGCGGCCCCTACCAGATGCCATGCTGTTAGGGTCCTCTAAAATTGAGACGTCAGACCAGTACCTTTCTTTCCCTTTTTGGTGCTTCCACTCTTTCCCATATTGTGAGTTTGGCTTGCCTAATTTGCCTAATACTGTTCCTTCCCTATCTTTTACCTTTTCTCAGATAATAGGTGTAAAAATCCTAAAGCATTACAAAATGTTGAAATTCACCTACACAGGGTTGTGACTTGTGAGGTGTTATACACTCGGTCAAGTAAGATATTGTCTATAGTTAATTGAACTCTATGTGTGGTTAAATTAAGATTTGGATGAAAATTATGTAAAATGAGGGGAATTTTTTTTTTTTAAAAACCTTCTAATATTAAGTATTACAAAAAAAAAAAGACAAAACATGAGTTAATGCAGTATTATAAGGCTATGTTATCTTCAATTGAAATTTATTGAGCTGAATTTAGTGGAACTGAAGTATAGTATAAATTACTACAAAGATGAATGTTAAAAGGTCACGAGTTCATTACTCTTGCACACCCTACTAAGACATCGATCATCTTAATATAATTTTATTTTTTAAAACAGCTAAAAGGTAACTTAAATTCCCGACTTATTAATTGAATGTGAAACATTTTACAAACTAAATTGCACTTCGTTGTTAATCATCTTAACATAGTAAGCGGATGACATTAGAATATACCAATGATACCATATTTCAATTATTTAAATGTTTGGCATAATCACATTATTTATATTAATTTGATGAGTGAACTTAATTGTTGAACACTTATATGTGTGGCACTGTGGCATGCCGCATAGTCAGTCTCCTTGGAAGTTAATAATTTTTGTACTTGGTCTGTAAAAAGATACGGTGGGTGAGAAGAGTTTCGGAGGGGACCAAATACTTTATGAGTATATCTACTAGTACTGATCCCCTTGTTATTTCATGGTACCAATACTTAACATGCATTTATAGTAAGTTTGTACTCCCATCTTTCATCTTAATTAATCACTTGTTTTTACCATCTTCATAGCTAGGGTCAGATCAACACAATTTTAGGTGTTTGGACATAATTTACCTTAAGCGAAAGCTGAGACTACGAACGAATGTATGTATTGAAAAGTTTCATTATATGTGTTTATTTCGAACACAAGTCATCGTCCACGAACTAAAACATAACACACAAGAGCTCCTAAACTATGGAGTTGTTAGGCTATTATTACGAACACAAAACATAAAATGTTACACTCAAGAAGGATCTACAAACAATACATTTTCAAATTTTCATTTTTTTACATCTTACATGAAATTCAATTATAGGAAATATACAAATAGAGTTAAATGTGCAAATACTAATATTGTGAACAAAAAGAACAACCAACGAGAAGAGGTAGGAAATGGGGAAAAAATGGAAAATGAAGTAACGCATCTAGAGCCTCATCCGTTACCCTGAGGAGATTATGATATCCGGTGGAACGTTTAACTAGGCTTATTACACCATGATTCACTAGTTAGAACGATGCCGAAGATGATCTAATCCATACTTTTCCTCGAATATTTTAAACCTTCCTAACTTTTCTTTTCTAATTTTAAATATTTTTATCCCACTAACTAATTTTTATTATATCTCTTTCCTACTTCATCATCATTTTATTCAATCTATTTCTTACTTTATTATTCACTTATAACTTTACCAATATAATACCCCATACAAACCATTATTCTATCATTTTTTTAATTAAAGAGAAAGTAAGCTCCTAAAAGTTATTATTATACCGGAATAAGTAACATCTATTTTAAGTGACTAGTCATGAAATATTAAAATTCGTATTATTTTAACGTAGCGCTCATATATAGTTGTGTGTGTATGGAAATCAAAACATTAATTTGATCGATGAGGAAGAGGAACATTATTGATGTAGGGGTCATTTGTATGGAAATGGTGGAGCAAGTGGGTAGATGACAAATAGAATTGAGGAATCATATATTCATATGAGTTTCATAATCTTGGCTATCATGAGAAGCATTGGGACATTTTGGACTCATCTCAATTTTAGTGCTAGCAAGTAAAAATTATACATGAATTGCTTCGTACCATTTTGTCTTTATGTTTGCTCGTACGTACGTTTAATGAACCACAAAACCCTGCATTTCCATCTTTAACATTTAAAAATTACTAGTACGCGCATGTGAATACATTTTTATTGGCTCGCCATTTAGGTACATTGCGTTTGCATGCTATTTTCTTATGTGTACATGTACGTGTGGTCAAAACTTCCAACTCATGTCTGAAATCAATTGCGGATAATTTGTCACTTTAATTAGGATTCAAACTAAGATTAATTGAAAAAAATATCATCAAGACTCTATTTCAAGATTATGCTGAAAGCTCCATCACTAGTTTACTACTGGTTACAAAACCACCCTCAATCTATCCATACCGGGAACTCATATGTCTATGAAGTAGAAGTGACAGGTAACGAAGTGCAACTCAATTGGTAAGACGCTTCACCCACCTCTTTGTCGTTTTAAAAAGAAGAAATACTCATGGACTCGTTAAGGAGTTAAGTAATAAAATTATGTTGTTTAAAAAGGAAAAATTCAATGTGTTTCAACGTCGCCAATTGGTTCACTTTGTCACCGTACGTGGCTACTCGCATATGCTAAAGACTGCCGTTTCTCTTTACTTATGAATTATGATGATGTCTACTAAACGGATTATGTGTTTCATTTGTCACTTTTCTATGGGCTTTCTAAAGTTTACTGTAACACTCATTTCTGGTATTCTTATAACTTTTATAATAATATACCACATATAATGACATCTCGGGCCTACTACTTTTTACCATCATGATTCCAGATCACATTGTACTAAATACTCCAAAGTTCAATTGTCACAAATTTTAATAAAATTATTAATGACACGAAAGTTCAATAAAAACAATTCATACAACTTTTAAATTGAAATAAATAAATTTTTATTATAAAAAAAAATTGTTTGAATTGTTGTATTGTTAGTTGATTCGATTAAGATTAATGTTAAACTAAATTAAATACAAAAAGAGAGAAAAATAGTTTAAAAAGAGAAGATAATTATTAATGAATGTTTGACTAACGATTTAAATTGTAAAGAATTATTTAAAATATCTATTTTAAAATTATTATAATCACTATACCATCAACATAATTAGAATTTTAATTCATGGCAAACCCGGCAACAATCTCCAATAGAGTATGGTAGCTGGTTATAGTAGTACCTTTCAATTCCAAAAACCTATCTAAAGATTCTGGCCTTTTGGTAATAGTGAAAAATCCCAAAAGGGAAAATGAAGAAGTGGTAAATTAAAGAAATTTCTTGTGATTTCACCTTTATGAAATAGGACTAGTACAAGTGTACCAACTGCGTAGATTGCGGCCTGGACCACCATTGTGAATTCCATTCCGCCACCAAACATACCACGAAGACATGAAGCAACGGGTTCTAAAAGATTATAGAAGGATCACAATTCGACCATGATTGGTTTGGGAAAGTAAAGAAGAAAACCCTGACCCGAGGTCGAGAAAATTGGTTTTGCAAAGAGGTGGAAGATGAACATCACTGAATATTTGCATCATGTGTTATGGCTAATTGCCAAGTTCATATGCAATTTGTAGATCATGATTGCGTTTTTGAGAAATTGCAGTTTCAGGTGTCAAAACGTCAGAAATCGAGGAAAATAAGGAAATACGTATGATGATTTAGTCGTTTGCATAAAGTTCGAGGCATCAAAACATGAAACCTGACAACCAACCATTGCAAAGAGAATTGAAAATTATATAATATTGAATATGGTCACTTTTTGAGGAAACGAAATTATGAAGTCTGAAATTGAAAAACGAATTAATCAGTTTGAACCTGATGAAAATCAAAGATGGTAGCCACCACAGAAGACTCTCCACTGCGAAGAAGAAGATTCTTGAAACAAGCTTTTTCCTAGCCTATCATGCTAGAGTCCTCCTTTCTAACTTACCTTAATGATGATAAGCGGCCATAGGACGAATTCTCCACTATAAATAAGTGTTTGGGTTCTCATAATCACATACCGGGATCGAAGCAGCTCTCCCGAGCAAAAAGCAAGTGAAACGCCAAAATGTTTGGCCATATCAAATACCAATCTTCTATTTTCTTCTTATCCTTTAGATAATTTTGATTCATGTGTTCTGTCTGATACTAAGAATAGCTAAATTTGTATTGTAAAAATACGAACAACCAGAACTCTGCTATGCTACTACGTACTTTAATTATATAACGTGTTATATTAATGACATAGTTCTTAAACGTAAATCGTAATTATACAACTATATACATCTTTGTAGTGTGATGTGCTGCTGAGTAACACAATATATTCATTGAATTGAGTAGGAATACTGTCGTACGTACTGTATCGACTATGGCTTTGTATTTAGTATTATGACCTGCTAACGTTAGAGGTAATTGCATAGTATATTAATTAGGAAGTTGGGGGAAGGCATAGTTCAAAGCTAGGTCGGGGAACTCGTACACCTTCAGCGCCTTCAAATTTAACTTAGTTACGCGCACGGTTTACCTACTTACAAATTGTATGATTTATGCAATTTAAAACGTTACTTGTTTGTTCATATGCTAAGTGCCTGAGCAGAACGACATTACAAGTTAACTTATCACTATTCTTGTATGTTTTTTTAGCTTCTGACTATAAAATAAATTTAATCTTTGATTGTATTTGATAATTACAGGTATTGCATATACATTCGGATTCTTAGGTCATTTTCAATGGTGACAGTTCACGACGCGTCGTCGTGACAGTGGTGATGCGTCGTCGCGTGTTTTTTCTACAGTGGTGACGCGTCGTTGCCACATCATGAAATTTTTTAATTTAATTTAATTTTTTATTTACATATTAATCATATTATAAGAGTGCTTAGATGTTGAAATGAATAAAATTGTATTTTTCTAAGTCGTTTTATAATTTATTAAGGTTCAAAATTTAAAAAAAAAATTAGTTTGCTAAAAATATATTTAACATATATATTATAGTTGTGTTAGAAGTCGAACTTAATAAAATTGTATTATTAGAAGTTGTTTTACAATTTTAAGTTTAATTAAGAGAGAAAATGAGTTCGAGATGGAATGATCCAAAAATAGTAAAGAGTGGTCTTTATTTGTAGATTTCGAAAAGACGAACCCGTTGGTGATTTTTATTTTTCGATTTATTCACGTTTGAAATAGGACAAAACATGAAAAAGTAAAAAAAAAAAAATGAAAAACAGGGGTGGGACACTTGGCAACAGCTCATTAGCTGCTGCCGAGAATAGTGTCGCGTCGTGAAACTACACGACATTGAATGACATGCGTCAGACCATCTCCGATGGTGACGAACGACGACGCATCGTCGAGTCACGACGACGCATCATCGTGCGTTATTTCTGCAATGGTGACGCATCGTCGTCACGTCGTGAATGCCACATCATTTTATTTTTTTTAATTTTAATTTACATACTATAAAATTGTTTAGAAGTTGAAAAAAATCAAATTGCATTTTATTAAAGACGTTTTATAATTTATTGAGATAGAACAAACCAGGAATATATTACAACATAGTGCAGGAAATTAAAATCGAACGAAGATAAAATTCTACAAACAGACAACACACAACATCGAAAATAATCAAACACAAAACCCCGACTGGAGAAGACTTATCTTCATTGTAGCCTCCAAATATGTTGCATTAAGTCGTTTGTTAGTTGGGTGTGCGTGATTAAACTATGCATCCGGCGTAAATTATTCATGTATTCCGGGATAATATTTATTGTAGACGACGTCCGACGGATACGAACTCCATCAATGAGATCCGACACATGCTCACGGGTATCTTGTTCGAGCTGTTCAATTTCTTCGTC
>JAYMSP010001845.1:0-28320 GCA_036897095.1 Plantago elongata | reverse complement strand
GTTCCTCCGGGTGAGAAGGTTGTTCTGGTAGGACACAGATTGGGGGGTATGAACCTGGGGCTTGCAATGGACAAGTATCCAGACAAGATTGCAGTTGCGGTTTTTGTAGCGGCCTACATGCCTGATTCTGTCCATCAGCCTTCCTATGTCATAGAACAGGTTGCTATAGCTAAACATTCAAGCTAGATAAAGAATATATCCATGTATGCGAGTCTTGTTTCTTCATCAACTTTTATTAGGAAAGAGCGTTACTAAACTGATGGTTTCAACTTTCAAGTATCGAACTTATTGTTCTATAACAACTGAATGGATGTTTTAAATTGAAAAATTGATGGTTTAAACTTTCAAGTGGCTATCATTCCTAATGTTTAAACATAGAGATTTTCCAAAGCTTCAAATCTAAAATGCAATGTTTTAATTTCAGAGGATTCAGGGGAATAGAGCTGTGGATTGGATGGATACTAGATTCCTAACCTATGGAACGCCTGAAGATCCGCTTATTGCCATGTGCTTCGGTCCTCGGTTCATGTCAGAAAATCTTTACCAACTCTGTTCGCCTGAGGTTCTAATTCTATCTCTACAATTCTAGAATGTATAAGCTGGTTATCGAAAACTAGATATTAGTAAATAGTATTATGTTTGTTTGCCAGGATATGGCTCTGGCCAAGTCATTAACAAGGCCAAGTGCTCATTTCTTGGAGGATTTGTCAAAGAAGAGTGCATTTTCAGATGATAGATTTGGATCTGTAACACGAACTTACATCGTGTGCACAGAGGATATTGGAATGTCAGAGAGTTTCCAACGTTGGATGATCGAAAACATTGGGGCGTCCGAAGTGAAGGAAATAAATGCCGACCACATGGCTATGCTTTCAAAGCCTCAAGAGCTATGTCAGTGTCTGCTGGAGATAGCAGAAAAATATAATTAGTCATCATAAGATGCTTATGATGTCAAAAAATTAAATATAACTAGGATTCAACTGTGGTTGGATTGTTCCTTCTGTGCAGTATGTTGTTTTATAATCTGAACATGTATGCAGATATAAGCAGCTTCAGTCTGTGACAGCAAAGTAAAGCACGAAGAACAGAATATCAGTTGTAACCCCTACATTTCGTTATAATACAAATAGAGTAAATACATTTGGGCTTCACATTAGAATCTGCAGCAAACACATACTAAATTCATAGATAGTTAGCAGTTAATGCTAGCTGGAAAATGTGGTGGAAATGATTTAGCTCCTAGTCCTAGAACTCAACCTGAAGTCCTAAACAGATTGATGGCTGAGAACATACATATGTTTGTTAGTAGCTGAAACAGAGTACATATTCGCCTGTGAAACAAAAACGTTCTGGAACAACTCGAACTAACGGAACTGTTCCACTAACCATGACTAGTCCATGACAAACTAGATATTATAGCAATAACAAATGGAAAAATCTGATGATTGGTATGCAATTTGAATTGGCAAAATGCCAATTCAAATTGCATACAAACAGTCACTGAATATTTCAAAAGAATCACCTAAGGCCAATCCTTCCACAGTTCTAATCTTGCTTACCGTAAGAAACAGACGGTTAAACCAATCCTTCAAGAGGGTGCACACGATGTTTGCAACTCCAGCTTCACATTCAGCTTGCTATAGGCCCTTTTTCTCTTCCTCTTTGGTGTTCCTTTAAAAGCATTCAACTGTGTAAGACTTTCAGGAAAGACTTGAGAACAATAACGTTTCTGGATGACTTGACCGATACTAATTATCCTTTTGATATTCATTACCATATCATACAATAAAAACTTATTGTGACCACATTCCAGAAGAATCTGTTGTTCACTCTTCATATAGGCTACTGGCCTGATAAACTTCTTAGTAAGTTCTAATACATCATGAAACGTACACACCCGGTTCCACCTGACCCCCTGTCCACAATGCTTCAATATCCATATGCTAAGATGATTGTCCCCATGATAATAAGTCAGAAATATGCATCCTGCCAGCGCATCCAAACGCAAAAAAGGGCAGGACTTGGTGTACTTAAAAACAAACGGCAGAGAAATCTTGCGAATCACTTCAGTTGTAAGATGAAACGAAAGAACACAGCACACATCAACTTCATCTTCACGTGCACAAGCAAGCCAGTGCAACTCACCGTTCACATAAACCCCAGGATGCTCAGGCATATAAAAATTGTACAAATGATTGATTCCATGCCACTTTTTCGATTTCAGAGAGCATACAAAAGTCCTAATAACCCGATGATGATACGGATACACACCAGGTGAAGACATTATTACCACCTTATAGTCATCAGTGGCACCATCATAGCCTAGCCCAGTACTACTACTACTACAGAACGATAAGTCCATGAAATAATTGATTCTCGGTAACTCGAGCCACTCTCCGGTGGACGGATTCCACAAAGACCAAGGCCGATCCCGTTTCGCTTTCAAATGTGAAATGAGGACCAAACCGTGGTATGAAGGCATCGGAAGTGTGAAATCACGATCCATGACATTCATGACACGAACAGCTTCAATTGTCTGGGAATTCGAATTGATAAGTGAGCTAACAGAAAGAGAGTAAAACTTACCACCAGTACATTTGAACATCAGCTTGTCCTCGTTGCCCATTTGACGGTCCAAGTGTGCTTTTGCGAAATTGGGATCGTTGATGATATCTCGCCATTCCTTGCAGAGGCACCTGAATCGGATCAGAGGCTTTGCTGGTAAGCGGACGAGTATTTCGCGGTATAACTCAGTCGGAATGTCGGACATATCTTCTTCCGAAGTGGAGAGGGATTTGGGATATCAGGAATTCAGGACACAGGGTAGGGTTTAGATGTTTTGTAGTGTGGTTCAAAGTCAAGAAAATTGCAGTGAGAGGACAGAGTCGGGTAGGTTACATTAGAGGATGTTAGAGCACTTGTTGTGACTTGTAAGTGCTAAAATTTTTTACTCACCGTACATATTAATTCATCACTTATCATATAACTATACTTTTTATACATGATAGAAAAGTGGAAGACTCCTATTTTATACATAAAAGTACCAAATTGATATATGTGTCCATATAATTAATCTTCAGAAAATAATAGGAGCTCTCTATCTTTTAAGTGATATTTTAAGAAGTCTAAGATTAAAGTTTTATGGGCCATAACATTTTAGAATTTCTAAGGTTTTAACATTTTAGCACTTTATTACTTGTTTTACCTCAAATTTAAGTATATGTAATCTTTTGAGAGTTCTACAAAAAGTGCTTTTAGTGATTTTGTTTTTCAGATTTAGTCCTTTGTGGCCGCAATTCTCTTGCAGTTTAGTCCAAGAGCTTAAGGGGCTGATTGGCATGCGACTTAAATGTTCCGATTTAAATACCTGAATAGTGATCAGAATTGTAGTGGGATTGTTAAAATTGTGTTTGGTATAGAATTGTAATTGGATAGGGTATTATAGGTTTGTTATATAGGTAGAGAAAAATGTTGCTACTGTAGAACCATTTCAATCTTCGACATTTAAATGTCATAACAAACACAAAATCACCAAGTAACATCCAAATGGGCATTTGGATGCTACTCCAATCCGCCCCATAAATTTTCGCAACCCGTTTATATAATCCATATGTGAACCTCATTGTTTAGGGCAGTTGGTTTAGAAGAGTCCATATCTTCCTAATCGGTTAATTATTTGAGATATATAAGAATTGTGGAGTTTTTTAATCATTTTAGATGTTCGAGAGATATTGTTAACTTCATGTTAAGTTGTTGAACTTTCAACAATTAAGGGCTGATTGGGAATCGATTTGAATTGAAAAATACCATTCAAATAATTTATTTTGTGTACAGAATAAATTATTTGAACGATATTTTTTAATTCAAATCGATTCCCAATCAGCCTTTAAGTGAATAAAAGTGGGACTTACCCGTTGCATCAACTGAAGAAGTTAGAAGATCTACGGCTCAAGTGCACGGCATGAAATGGAAAGCTCACTTGATATATAATGGAGGCCATTGAGATTCTTCATCAATATCATCATAATTAATTTTTATAATTATAAATCACAATTCTTAGTCGCATAACTTGTAATAAAGTTGGATATTTGAAATAATAATTTATATGTAAAAAGAATACATTCAATTGAACCATATAAATTGCTTGTTGTACTGTGATTGAGCTTTCCATTTGCATTCAATATTGTTGCCATAAGAATTAGGGCAAATTGAATCTTATTTCTTAACCCAATCTTTTATTTCTTTTATTATGTGTTTGTTTGAATGAACAAGCGATCTCTTAATTAATCGATAAACAATTAAAGGAAGAACAATACGAAACAATATCAACAATCGAGATTACGTGGTTCAGCTTTGTGAAACGTACATCCACGAGAAAATCAACACTGATCTTTATTGCACAAAATCATACCAGATTACATGCTATCAATTGACCTCAATCTAACAGTAATCTTCGTAAACCTAACTTTCAACCTATTAAATTTACAAAAGAGAGAATGGTTAACAATTAAATAAATTGGAAGGAGATAAAAGTGTATCTTGATGATTCACATAACTGCAATGACTCAATTCATATCTGTGATGAGAAATGGTCCTTGATTATGTGAAGAAAGCCTTGAAAATGAAGGATAGCAGAATGAGTTTGTTTTCTATCTTCAACTGCTTACAACGACAATAACTCAAAACCATCTCGACCGTCCAAATCTCCGGATTAAATCTCACCCATCCATTAGTCCTTGAACTATAAAATTTACCCATTTCATATTTATTATTTATCAACTAACCGTTTTTAACTTTCACTATAAATTAATATAAAAAATTCGGGTTTAGTATTTTGCCCGGATTGCATAGGATGAACTATGAAGGGAATGTAAAAGCCGTAATTTGTTCAGTACAATCGAGAGATGGCGCTCTCTCTCTCAGCTACACTTGCAAATATAATCCCCAACCTCACCCTACCGCCAAAACCTACCGCCACCACCACTACCACCTTCCGCCGTATAAAACCCCAAATCCTCAAATCAGCCACCACAATCTCCGCCCAACACACCGACGATGACGACACAATTCCAATCGAGCACGTGAAAACACTTGCCAAATTCAAGTCCCGCCACAACTTCATCCGAGTCCTCCAAATCTCACGCGCCGCCGACCACCCTCTTGCCGGCTCTCGCCTCCTCCTCCTCGACGCTCCTGGAAACATCCACAGCATGTCCTACCTCTTCAAAACCCTCACCGATTCCTATTACGACGTTTTCGCTACTTTACCTCCTCTTCTTCCTCCTGGACCTATCGCCATTCTCGGCTTCGGAGCTGGCTCTGCTGCTAAAATCATCCTCGAAATGTATCCTGAAGCTGTCCTTCATGGCTGGGAGCTTGATCCTTGTGTAATTTCTGTCGCTAGGGAGTTTTTCGGCCTTGAGAAACTCGAGAAATTGCACGAAAATCGCCTGTTTATTCATACTGGTAACTTGGTAACTTGAATTCAGAAAATTCTTATATAGACCGGGTACTCATTGAAAATATTAGTCGGGACACCTACTTTTCATTCACTCTCATTTAGCAAGTGATGTTGTTTATAGTATACAACTTACTCATAATCCGGTCTAAAGAATAATCTCTCAATGTTAGAAATGTGTACAGGAGGAAATTCGGAGTTCGGAATTCTTATGTTTTTTTTTTTTTTGAAACGGCTAAAGTGACTCAAACCCGACCTATGGATTAGAGGGGAATCGGCTTACATCTGAGTTGCACTTCATGTCTTATGTTTAATTTATGTGGTAACAGGTAATGCGTTGAATGCTGAGATTAAAGGAGGATTTGCTGGGATTCTGGTGGATTTGTTCAGCAGAGGGTGTGTGATACCGGAGCTTCAGGACGCAGCGACATGGGAGAGGTTAAGGCGGAGTTTGAGGAAAGGAGGGAGGATAATGGTGAATGTGGGTGGAAGTTGTGTGGTGCCTGAGGATATCAGGAAAGATGGGAGAGAGATCATGGAGGAAACTTTGAAGGCGATGAGCCAGGTGTTTGGGAAGGCGGTTTCTGTGTTGAGTCTTAATAGCAGGAAAGATGATAGTTCCGTTGCTGTTACCGGTGAGTTGCCTGATGCGGATGAGTGGAAGGAGATGTTGCAGAGGCCGTTGAGATTATATACTGATTTGTGGGTGCCTTATGATGGAGAATGTGATGGAAAGTATAGTACGAAACAACGGTAGCAGTGGCTGGATAGTAAGGGCCTTACTTGGTACTGTATTTGATGATATACACTTGTAAAAGTTGTTTTTCCAGGTTAGAAGAAATAGTTATTCAAGTGCATTGCGAATCTCAGTCAAGTGTTTGCCTGTCTTTCTTATCTTCGGAGTGTCTGAAAGTTTTGTTGTTCTGTTTGAGATTAATTGGGAGGAACGTCATGGCTGTAGAGCATCAAGGTGCAATGATCAACGTCATGGCTGTAGAGCATCAAGGTGCAATGATCAATTATCTCGAATATTTTGTTCATAATTCTTAACTAGATGTTCCAGTGGTTTACTTGAACTGCTTGGTGAAATGAATGTCACCTAAGCTCTTGTTGCTATTGCTTGGAACTTGATGACCTGGTGGCTCAAAGATGAAATGATAGCCTTTGCAATGTTGACTGCAAGGAATCATTTTACCTATTAACAGTTAAACACCTTTACTATATTTATGGCAGCTCCTATAAGCATACATCTTGTTCAGTTCTCCTATAAGCCAAAGATTAGCAAGAAGACACCACATGAAATGTATAATCTAATCCAGAACTTTCAGATTCTACAAGACATACCAAATTCCTGTCACTGGACCAGAAGCGGAGCCTCTTTGCTCCAGCAATTTCTTCTACCTGAAGGCAACAACTGAATAGTAAGCGGAATTTATCGAGTATATACTATCTTTGTAAAATGCCAAATTTTTGCATCTTCAGTTTGTAGAGCCAAAGGATCTTCATAATCTTGTCGACATCATCCTGCAAGTCTGCAATAACAAAAAAAAATGATTTAGAGCAGACGAACAATCACCATAACCTTGCTGCACAAAAAATAAGCATTGAATACTGAACTTGTTCACATACTCGATGCACGAAACACATGTTTTAACTGAAACAACATTAATATTTCTAAATGGCACACACATATCATTCAGCCAAACATCTTCAAAGTGTATATAAGCAGAATAGACAAAAAATGTTCTATCCTAGACTCTTACACCAGGACATTAATCCTAATGGTAAAACACAAATGGAATGCAAAATGTAGTAGTTACCACATTTCACAACTTCTGTCAGTTCATGATCTTGGAGATGCTTGTATTGGTGAGTGGTGATACAACTTGCCCCATTAATAAATACAACTTCCTGTCAATACAAATAACTCTAAATATGAATACAAATGAACCAAAGATGAGAATGGATTCTATAGTCTAACAGGTTTCGTTCTGCTGATGAACTTCTAAGATAAGTAGATAAGCATAGCTAGGTAGGCTGTAGGCACAAGTACTGCTACAAGGTCATACAACCACATATAAAGCACAATCCTGTTTTAGAACCGCCCGTGGCTTAAACTCACATTCAATACAGAGCAAGCAAAAGGTTATTGAAAATGAGATAAGCATAGCGTATTTAACATAATATTAAAATTCTTCAAAACTAAAATGGGAATTCTGCTTTCATGATTTTCAAAGCTGGTGTGTCGAATTTTCTCAAGTGATGAATCCACATTATGATTCAAGCGACATATATTACCTCAATGAATACAACTTCACAGACACAAAACATTCACCAGAACTCTGTGACAAAGTGAGTAAATAACTTAATTTCTTTGCAGGTGGAACACAAAAAGATGACATTTCCAATGGCGTGGAATGAACAAATTCATTCAGTAAATATCGTAAGCATATTGGTCATTCCAAGTGCCCCTCTTCCTTTTAGCTACAAAATATTGATATGCAATTGGCAGATAATCATGACCAAATCTTCTGCGTCCGTCCCTGTAAGCAACAAACACAACCAAAAATAATTAAATAATAGTAATTTGCTTAGACCTCGTTCAAAGTAGAAGTAGCACTTTAACAAGATATTTTAGAGATTTATTATATTATTTAATATAGTAAATATAAGTGATGGTATCAGTTTTCATTTAAGTGAATGTCAGAAACGTCTAAAATGAGAAAACATTTTAGTGAAATCGAGGAAATATAATTTTCGAATACATTTGACACCATGTCTATGTTTTGGCTTATGAGAGACCATAAGGGTTGCTATGTGCAAGCCTCACGAGGATATTTGAGAAGCTACCTAATTTGAAAAACTTAATATTGATATAAGAAATTTATTTATAGTTGATGATCATAAGGAGCTGATTGGCCAATCATTTAAATACTCTCATTTGGTTCGATGAATAGTGATTTGGCCTAAAATACACTTTAAATATTCCATTTCAATTTCATTCCAAACACAATTTCATCAAAATTCCATCTAAATGGTCATTTAATTGCCATGTCAATCCGCCCATAATCGTTTGGAACTGATGAGCTAGAAAGAAAAAGAAAAAGGTCCATAATTAATTGATGGAATAATGAGTCGTTTCATTAGTATAGTCTAATTGTACATTTAGAAAACATCTCTCTTTTTTACGAGGACATTGTAGAGAAAATTAAAAGTACAAAACTAATTAAGTATTCCAGTATATGTAAACTTTTGTCTGATCTTCTAAATTTTTGTGGTGTTCATGTTTGACTCCAGTATGTGTCTTCCTGTTGTAGTATGTTGACTATGCTCCACAAACTCAACTCCCAATTTTTCATTTTAAATTCAACTTTTCATTTCTTAATTTTTATTTTAACATAAAACAATCTTCAAAAAGACGGTCTCTAAATAATTTATCTAAAAAAGGACCTAAACTATTAATAAAATTATTTATGATGTTAATCAAAACACACCTGTTTTCAGCATTGAATCTTTTTATATTATAACAAGACTTATTTCATTAACAACATAACCATTTTAATTGATAACATAAATTGTTTTATTGATAATGTGGACACTCTCTAGATAGAGACCGTCTCTCTTAAGATTTTGTGTTTAACTTCTCTCATATTTAACTTTTCTATCTTAAATAAATAATATTTTTTTATTTTATAAAAAATCTTTCATTTATTCACTTTATCTTACAAGTTATACTCTAATTAATGAGAAATGAATTCCGAAATAAAGAAAATATAATAATTTTACTCCTTAGAGTTCTCTATTGATGTGACACAATTCCTTATAAACATCCATATAATATTTAATAATATTATATATATACATTAAACATATAAAAAATGCACGTAAACCCTCTTTTAAAAAGAACTAAACGTCGTATAAAATACATTAAAACTAAATTTCTAAGAAACCACCCACACCAAGCTAACGTTACTTACTTCATTATAGATCTCTCATATTTTCTATTAAATCTTACTCTTAACTAATAAATACAAAAATCTTAGAAGAAATATATTTTCATTAGAGAGGAATTCTGAAGACGTCCTATTCTAAAGTATGAGTGTAGTGTGTAGATCATCGGTAAGAATATAGTCAACACACAACTGTACAACTTGATTCTAACACACAACTTGATTCTGTCTAAAAATTAATAAAAACACTAAAATGGGAAATATTAAAAGGTCTTGATGCATGGTAAGTTGGTACGAACTAATAATTAAACTGCAATTAGCAAGTAGCAAGTCTCCTAGAAATTCAGCGGCAAGTAAAAGAACAAGAAATCCATATTAAACATATACTAGATTGAGATCAAGTACGACGCAGCTTTGCATGTAGGTCGATTGTCATTGACGAAGACCGATAAATCCCTATTTAAGCTACACCAAGAAATTCATACGAAATAAGATCGAAAATAGTCTTTGTTTGACGTATAAATTAAGAAGAGTATTACATTGCAAATCCGCTCAGGTATTTTCCTTATAAATTTTTACTTACATTTAGAAATATATATAATAAAATTGTTGATTAAAGTGTACTACTTAATCCGATATAATTTTATCAAATGTTTTTCCGTTATAACTTACAATTGTTGATTTGTTGGTATTCTCAGCCTAAACTGCAGAAGCAGAATTGAACAGCACAATACAGTGGTGGATTTTGTGTCGATCGATAATCAACAGTTCTTCGATGGGGCTCCAATGCGATCTTCTGAAATCATCAATGTATATTGACATTGATACTGTAAAGAACGACTGGTTACCAGAGCGATCTCGGATGCACAAAGTGTCTCTATATCTACAGGTGAAGAAGAACGAGGAGCCATCAGTTTACGAACCAATATCTGTGTCGTTGGGTCCCTATCACCACGGAAAAGAAGAATTCCGTAGAGTTGAGCAATTCAAGAAACTCTGTCTCCACTGGTGTGCAAATGAAGATAATGCTCGTAAGGACTATTTGTACAACTTGGTTTTTGAAAGGGTTGATGAAATCAGAGATTGCTACTCTGATATTTCGGTTCTCAGCAGATACGATGATGAGGCTCTAGCGCTAATGATGCTATTGGATGCTTGTTTCATTATCAATTTCATGAGGACTCGTGTCTCTGATGAAACCGCCAAACACTCGTATCATTGTCTCGGTGTAGCTGCAGCCCTCCCTTTAGCTGCTCGTGACATTATGGTACTCGAGAATCAAATCCCATTTTTTGTCCTTAAACTTCTAATCCCTCAAGTTCCTCTGGAGTGGGAGGCAGAAACAAGTTTACTTCGAGGCTTCTTCACTGTGGTTTTGTCTGTGAGCGAGGACTATGCAGTTATTCCAAGAGAAATTGAAGCACCTCCGCTTCATTTACTTGAAGCCTGTTGGAGAGTGCTAGTAGAGAAACATTCAGTCACCAAGCAAAGCAATGAAGAACTGATCAAAGTTTCACCATCACGGAGTTGGCCACTTTACTCAGCAGTAAAGAAGAAGATTGCTAATTACTCGGGCTCATCCAAGGAATATGCTAGTGACTACATTACTTGTCCATCAGCAGCGTATTTAAAAACCATGGGCATTAACTTTAAGCTAAGTTCTTCGCACTCTCTCAAGGATGTCAAATTTACTTCATATGCCTTGAAAGGCGTACTTGAACTCCCTGCTTGTTACGTGTCCAATATGGCGTTTGCCTACCTAGCCAACATGATAGCTTATGAAATAGCTCCTAATGATGGGAATAACTCGCCTGACCTCACCATGCTGTCTTATGCATGTTTTCTGAAATTATTGATCCAGACCCCTGCTGATGTTATTGAGTTACAGGACAAGGGAATATTGCGTCTTAATAGATTTGCAAACCATGAGCAAGTGGTAAAGTTATTCAGAAATATCGAGACTTTTCATCTCCGTGACAAACATATGTATCAAGATGTCATGCATAGAGTCGGAATCCACTGTAACAACAAGGCTAAGACATGGATGGCTGATCTTGTTCACTGCAATCTAAAGAATCCATGGACTATTACTGCCTTGTTCTCTGCAAGTCTTATTCTTATCCTGACTCTATTACAGACTTTTTATACCATTCATCAAGCATATCCTTAGTTACTAATGTACAACCATGGTTGTTTACTTAAGCTGTACCTATGTGTAATATTAAACAGATGTTCTGCTGCCGACAAATTGATGTGCTATTTGCTGTTAGTTGTTCTTCCTGAATCATTCTTGTCTTCTCTCTATATCCAAACATGTACGAAAAAGATAAATCAGCTGCAATTCAAATATCCTGAACAACTCTGCATCCAGAAACAAAATAGACAAGATATGCACATAAAGATGACATTTGATCAACTTACCTACCGGTCTTATATATGGCCTCAAAATGGCAGGATACTGGCCTTTAATGCAAGTTGAACTACTAATCACATTTTCAGTTAAATTACCACAGAAACTGAATTGCTTATCCGGATACATACTACAACAAAATGAAATCAAATCAAGTTCTATAAACCATCTCAAAGATTCTTCAGCGACACATTGCATAGTGGATAAACATATCTCCTGCTTTAGAAAACATAGTAGATACTAAAACAGAACATCAGAACAATTTCTAGACGAGAATGGGTGATTAAACCAATACATAGTCCCAGATCCAGGAAGCCTTTAACTGAAGCCAAAGATTACATATATATCGAACAGTATATGCTGAGCGCCAAGAAGAAATGCAATGCTCAGTATACAATAAATCAAAATTTATATCGCACACAAGGATGGAGGAAAGCTCTAAACTACTACTACTAGAGAAAAACACAAAAAGGGCAAGTTAACCAGTTGCTTTGATTCTCATCATACTGATTGAGATGGTTAATGTTTCAATTTGATTTTGCTGCAGTATAAATCTGTGGCTCTACTTGTATTAATCTATTAGAACTTGATTTGATTTGATTTTGTTGTACTATGCATCCAGATAAGCAATTTAGTTTTCGTGGTTATTTGATTGGAAACATGATATAGTTTAACTTGCATTAGAGGTAGAGTATCCTGTCATTTTTTAGACCATGAGCCTTGCATCATTCTTTGAGAAAAATGGCAGCTTTATGTGCACATGCATCAGATTAGCTTAGTTTCTGTGACTTTAAAACAATTTTAATCATATAAGTATTAAATATTGAGATCTTTGTTTGATATGTTAACCATATATACAACCATCTGGAATAAGTGTTGATAGATACAGATTTATCATAAACTAACAGCAGATAGCACAACATATCTGTTTATAAAATGCAGCTAGCTTAAGACAACCATGGTTTTTTTTTTTTTTTGAGAGTCATTCAAGAGACAACCATGGTTGTAACTTGTACATTATTAGTAGTTACTAAGGATAAGCTTGACGTATGGTATACAAAGTCTGTAATAAAGTCAAGATGAGAAGAAGACTTGCAGAGACCAAGGCAGTGATGGTCCACGGATTTCTAAGATTACCGTGAATAAGATCAGCCATCCACGTCTTAGCCTTGTTGTTACAGTGGTTTCCAACTCTATGCATGACATCTTGATACATAAGTTTGTCACGGAGATGAAACGTCTCGATGCTTCTGAATAACTGTAACACTTGCTCATGGTTTGCAGATCTATTAAGGCGCAATATTCCCTTGTCCCGTAACTCAATAACATCAGCAGAAGTCTGGATCAGTAATTTCAGAAAACATGCATAGGACAGCATGGTGAGGTCAGGCGAGTTATCCCCATTATTAGGAGCTATTTCATAAGCTATCAGGTTAGCAAGGTACACAAATGCCATATTCGACACGTAACAAGCAGGGAGTTCAAGTATGCCATTAAAGGCATATGATGTAAATTTGACATCCTTGAGAGAGCGAGAAGAACTTAGCTTAAAGTGAATGCCCTTGGATTTTAAATACGCAGCTGATGGACAGGTAATGTAGTGACTAGTATATTGCTTGGATGAGCCCTTTGGTGCGTACTTAGCAATCATCTTCTTTATTGCCGGATAAAGTGGCCAACTCCGTGATGATGAAACTTTGATCTCTTTATTGTTGTGCTTGTCGGTTGACTGTTTCTCTACCATCACTCTCCAACAGACTTCAAGTAAATGAAGCGGTGGAGCTTCAGTTTCTCTTGCACTGACAGCATAATCCTTACTCAGAGTCACAGAGAAAACCGTGGTGAAGAAACCTGCAAGTAAACTTGATTTTGTGGCCTTCCACTCCCGAGGAAGTTGAGGGATTAGAAGTTCAAGGACAAAAAATGGGATTTGATTCTCGAGTACCATAATATCACGAGCAGCGAAAGGGATGGCTGCAGCTATACCAAGGCAATTTATGGAGAGTTTGGCGGTTTGTTTAGAGACTTGAGCCCTCATGAAATTTAGAATGAAACAAGCATCCAAAAGGATCATTAAGGCTAGAGCCTGATCATCATATCTGCTGAGAACTGAAAGATCAGCGTAGCAATTTCTGATCGCATCAACACTTTGAAAAACCAAGCCGTACAAATAGTCCTTACGAGCGTTATCTTTTGCACACCAGTGGAGGCAGACCTTCTTGAATTCCTCAGCTCTACTAAATTCTTCTTTCCCATGGTGATAGGGACCCAACGACACATATATCGGTTTGTAAACTGATGGCTCCTCGTTCTTCTTCATCTGTAGGTACAGAGACACTTTGTGCATCCGAGGTCGATCTGGTAACCATTCTCTCTTTATAGTATCAATATCAATATACATTGAAGATTTCGGATCTCTTTGGAGCTCCATGGAAGAACTGTTAATTATTGATCGAGACAAAATCTATCCACCACTGTGTATTGTATTGTTCTGATTCTGCATATTGATCAGGGCATGAGTGTTAAACTGTGAATGCCAACAAATCAACAATTAATTATAAGTTACTCCACAACGAAAAGCATTACATCATGAATTTACACTTTATAAACCTCTATAATATATTGTTTATATATTTTTTTTCAATGTAGTAATTCGTGATCAAATTCGAATTAATGCATGGGACAAGTAGTGTTAAAGGAAATGTAGAACAGTGACATAACATTTTCGATTCCAGTACAATTGTACAAAGCACGAGAAAACACAAATAGGTGCAAGAGTACATAATTTAAGCTAGACTTTTGCGCTATGTGGTGTATGTGAAATTTTGAATTGTGATTATGAATGATTAACTAGCTAGTTTCTACATGTATCTTTATAAGTAAAAAAGAAATTGAATTGGAAAATAAACATAGGGAAGTAACTTGAAATTTATACGGAAAATACCTGGGATGAAATGCTAGCTCTTCTTAATTTATGCGTCAAACGATGAGTATTAATTTTGCATCTATACTATTATGAATTTCTTAAGTGTAGCTTAAATAGGGATTTCTTGGTCTTCGTCAATCACAATCGACCTAGCTTGAAGTTGCAACATGCAGTGTACTCGATCTTGACATAGTCTATCTTTTAATATGTATTTCTTGGTCTTCGTCAATCAGAATCAATATTTTACTTGCAACTATAAATATATTTCCGGGAGAATTGCTACTTTTTGGTAGCTGCAATTCAATCATTAGTTCGTTACCATCACTCGGACTTTTCACAACTCTAGTATTTTATATTTTAGACCTAGTCAGTTATTTTACGTTGAATATATATTTATAGATTTGAAAATAATCACGTTGGGTAAATGTATAACAAGTTGCTTATCTATAAACTAACATTTTCATATGATAAGTTTTGTCACGGATAATTATTTAAAGAAGAAGTTAGTTGATTTATATTTATAAACTATATTAAGAAATTAGTAATACGCTTCACCTCTAGTCAATAGGTCGGAGGTTCGACTCTTTAACCGTTTTTCAAAAAAAAAAGAAGAAATTTGTCTAACTACTAATTAATTTATAAGTAAATTTTCTAATAAACAACCCCTTAATTGAGACATAAATACATAATTTATAATATTACATATTAACCCTAAATTAAAATTAGTTCCTAAAGCCCACCCAATCAAGGGCCAACAACTAGGTCGAAAAAATGGGTCATATAAATATATGTTATAACCCGAAAATAGGCTGAAAATTATCATTCATTCTTGCTCATAAAAATCCTAGAGATTCAAAAAAAATCCTCTCTCTACAAACAAGCTCTCCGAAAAATCCTATATCGGGCCTAAGAAGCGATCTTCATGCTACAACCACATCGGAATATCGAAGCTGAACAGCCACACTATCAAAATATATATAAAACAACAATTGGCATAAAGGTTATACATGTTTTGAACGAAGATTTTGTGATTTTTTTTTAACATTTTCAATCAATCTGATCAAGAAATCAAGCTAGATAGTTGATATTATGATCGATTACCACCTCCTACATGGTTGATTAATGTTTTAAATGATAAAATAGCTTCGATTCCACCTAGATCTTAAAAATCAAGTTCGAAAAATTGTAGATCTGAAAGTATTTGTATATAATTTCATATTTTAATTGTAGATCGTTGTTGTTTATGCATTCACAAGGTGTAATTGTGCTTGCATAATGATCTAGTGGTGTAATCATTCAAAATCAGACCTCAATAATGAACTCAGATTCGAAAAAATAAGATATACAACGTTTCCATGTTCTTTCGTACGTCTGTTATGTTCTCAACAATATTACGTATGTTCTATAGAATATGTCCTATGTTTTCATGAATAAACTGACAATCATTGTGCTCTGTTTTTTTACAATATTATCTTGAGTTTTGTTCTTGACTGTATTTTCTATGTTTTCAAGCATAATACCTATGCTATCAAGCATATTACCTATGTTCTCTGGAATATGTCCTATGCTTTTATTCAAAATCTGACAGTCGTTTTGTACTTTATATTTCGACATATTTTTTTTGTGTTTTGCTTTTTACTGTATTTTCTTATGTTTTTATGCATATGTACTAACTTCTAACTAATATACTCTATGTTCATAACATCTATCATGTTTGACATGAAATAATTCCTCATTGATGTTGTTTATGCATTCACAAGGTTTAATCATACTTTGATAAGGACCAGGTTAATAAATTCATCAAATTGAAGAAAAAGAAGTAGAAGAAGAGCATCATTGGTGAAGAAGAAAAGAAGAAGGAAGAAAGAAAAATGTTGAGTCAAATGCAACAATGAGCAAAGCGATGATAAACCTGAAATTATGTAGATAGAGATCAATAAGAGGTTTGAAAGAGACAAAAGAGTGTTATATGTTGTTTTCTTGGCAGCTGCATGGACATTAATACACATAGTATATGTTATATTTTATCAACTAAAAATACCATGAGCTTAACAAAAAACACTATGATCTCATACTAAACCGTTATGATGTCAACTCAAAAAATTATGTTATCAAATCAAACACTATGATCTCAACTCAAAACACACTATGTTATCAGACTAAGAACATGTTATAACATCAACTAAAAACACTATGATGTCAACACAAAACACTATGATTTGATACTAAAACCACCATGATATCAACTCCAAAAGCTATGATGTCAAAATAAAACAATATGATCTCATACTAAACCTCTATGATATCATCTCAAAAACCTTTCGTATAAAGTCAAACACTATGATATCAACTAAAAATACACTATGTTATCAGACAAAAAATAGAGTATGATCTGAACTAATAACAACATGATGTCACGGAAAAACACTATGATATCAACACAAAACATTATGATCTCAAACTAAAAAACTATGATATCAACTCAAAAAACTTTGATGTCAAACAAAACACTATGATCTCAACTAAAAACACTACATTGTCAACATAAAACACTATGATACCAGATTAAAAAAACTATGATATGAGCTCAAAAAGCTATAATATCAAATCAAATATGATCATCTCAACTAAAAACACTATAATCTCAACTAAAAAACACATTATTATATCAATAGAAAAATACTATTATTTCAGACAAAAAGACTATGATATGAACTCAAAAAACTATGATATCAAACAAACACGATGATCACAACTAAAAAATACTGTAATCTCAACCATAAAACACACTATGATGTCAACAGAAAAATACTATGATTTTAGACTAAATCTCTATGATCTCAACTTAAAATTCAAAGAAATGAGAGGACCTGCGAGTGGATCCGTAAAAAACGATAGTGACCCGGATTCGCGAGAGGATCCGCAAAAAACACATGTTTAATGGCAAATTGTAAAATGATCCCGTTTTTAGTTAATTAACTAAAGACCGGTTCTTTTGAGACTTTGTGTTAATTTATTAAAAACATTTTCGTAAAACTTGACCAATTTATTCGTTATAAGCTAAAATTGTTAAATATAACAAAAGTGTAAAAAAATGATTACAAAATGAAAAAGGATATACGACTGTTATATAAACAAGTAAAAAATAGTGATTAGTATGATTTACATGCTTTGGTGTTCGTTCATCGGGTTTGGTAATTCTTGGAAGTGACCTCTTAATTCTCATGTTTGTCTTTGTATTTGGTTAAAAACTTTTGAATATTAAAATTTGACTTTTTACCGGTTAAGAAAAGAGGAAGAGGTATGATTTACATTCTTGTGTTTTTTATATGAAACATTATGGCCTAGAACCAGCCTGCACTCAGGCCAGTCTAGAACTTTTTTGCGGTTTCATTTGTAAAGAAAGTTCATTAAAGTCTCCCAACTAGAGCAAAAGAAACCTTGTACACACGCGCCGAGGTTCCTAGCAGGAGAGGAGAGGAACTCTAATCGCGACTTAAGCCGGGACAGCTACGCACAGCCCACGGGATGCAATTTGTTTGGATTTCTTTCATTCCCCTATGTTCTTAGGCCACCGAAAAGGAGTTTCTCTCGGTCTCATTCATATCCAGTAGAAATCAAAATTCTAAGAGGTACAACAGAAATGCATCACATTACTAATGGATGGTGAAGTAACAAATAAGATGTCTACAAAATTGAGGTGTTTCCTTTCAATATTGTCCATAATGTAATAATTTTCGAAAGAAAGAATGTTCTCTAGTAATAATGTATAATGTATTAGTGATGCATACATATACACCAACTACACCAATGTTTTCTATAATGAAACGAATCATTCTAGCTCCCATCAATTAATTATGGATTCTTAGATTTACACTCTGTTTTGCATAAGAGTATCAATTACTAAATTACAGATTGCTCAGAGGATAAACATAATCTGCTTCAGAAAACACGAAGTTCTAGACGAGAACGGGTGATCAAACCAATCCCATACTCCCAAATCCAGGAACTCTCTCTGCCTGCGGGTTCAAGTTCAACCTGTCATTTCTAACCGTTATCCTCTTGCATTTACATGTTCGTTTAGAGCATTCGCTGTTGATAAATATGTAAAGATCTATTCTAAATTAGTGTGGTGGAATTCGAAACTTTTTATTGCATATTGATCTTGATTCGAGACAAGCGCACCTTGTATAATCAAGTTATTTACTTACACTAGTTCTAGAAAAGTACCCCAGCGAATAGAAGAAGAAGGATTCTTCACTATACAAAATGCCTTATAAATAGGTTCTTAAACTAATCTAGAATCACACATTTAAGGGTATTTATTAAAGTACTAAGGAGAAAGGAAACACTCTACTAATAGTATACTAATGAAAAAGATAGGTTTTCTTGGAAAGGTACCATCTCTCTAAAGCTATAATATTAAGTACAATTAATTACACTGATCCCTTAAAACTAGCTCTTATTCTAGTCTAACCCTCTTAACCTAGGTATCCAACTAGATTTATAAGAAAGAAGTAAGATACTACCGGTAGTTTTAAGGAGGTTCTTATGCTATGCTTACAAAGAGTTATTAAACTGGTGTTTAAATATGACTATATTACAATAATTACGTAAACAAACAAATGAATACTTAGTAGCTTTACAGACAACATCTTTAAAGACTTAAAGCTTTTCTTTAATTTCATAGGTCAAACACCTTGAATCAGTTCTCATGTATGATATGTAGCACCCAATGATACAACATGATTAGCTTCCTGAACTTCGGTATCTACGGGTAATTGATTCTATCGAAGAACGCTAGGAGTTTCCGTTCGAAACTATATTAAACTATTTAGTGAGTAGGGCTATGGAGAATTGAAGCATGAAGAAAGATGTTGAAATAGCCAAGCAAAAGCCAGAAACAAGGGGAAACGTGTGTTTTCTATATGATATCGCAGATCTTATATATAACATGAAAAATCGGTCAAGAGTCCAATATCATTAGTTCTCCTAATCTAGTTAGTTGGGCTCTAGTGTTTTGTCCATTAGGTTATGGGTTCAAGACCCACCAAGCCCACCTTTATTTTCTTTCTCTCTTTTGAGCTTTTATATTTGGATCTTATTCTAATTCGATTCAAATAAACTTTATTAATTTAATTCTAATTAATCTTTCTTCTAATATAAATTAAATCCAATTTAATTCATTTACTTTCTAAAAGTATAACAATTAATTAAGTCCAATAATCTAATTTGACTTATTAATTATTTCTATCAAATAGATCAATTCTCAATAATTGTAAATTAAATATTCATTAATTCAATTAATATTTAATTACTCTAATACTCGAATGGTAGAATAATCACCTTGTTGTGTGACCCATAGGGCCTCATGTAAGTAAGCACTAATCCAATTAAGGTTTAGGTAAAATTCTAGACAATTTACCCAACACTCTTAATACATAAGGAACGTCTGAAAGAATTGCAAACCACATGTAATGTAGAGCTCATGATGATACAGTTTCTTCATTCGCGAACACCCGATTAAGTCTAGAACTTGAATTTGTGTCTGTTCCAATAACTTAATCACTTTATCTCATCCTACTAATTGATTCAATAATATTTGAACACCATTTATGTAGCGGCCCGGGACCGGGGTTCGGACGTCAAGGATTATGCCGAACTCCCAAATACACATATCAAAAGTATTTTTATTACCGACCCCCAAATATAATTTACAGGCCAAAAGTCATATCGTACATCTAACAAATTAGCAACGGAATAGCTATAGATGTGTAGGTTCAGTCTGTCTATCCCATCCTCACTTCGTGCTCTACACCTGGGAAATCATTATTAGAACAGGAAGAGCGTAAGTCATATAGACTTAGTGAGGATAATCAAGCATGTATCAGGATGAGCATGAATGCAACAAGATAGCAAACCACCACAAGCTGTTCAAGCAAGTTTCAAAATGGAAACCGTTCACAAGCAAGCAGGCAGGATCATAGCACATAAAAGGTGCTAGGTTCACAGTACTTTAACAGTAACTGTCTTGGGCTGGACCAAACTGATCATGTATTGGTCAAATAACAAGATGGAGTAGTGACCTCGTCGGTGCTGCATGGAATGATGGGCACGACCTATCGCAACCCGAATACAGAGGAGTGACCTCGCCGAAGTTGCATGGAATGATGGACACGACCCATTGCAACCTGAATATAGGACCATTTGAATAGTCTGAACAAGCAAGCAGGAGCCCGAAAGAATAGAGCTGCAGAGCTCTTTACAAATTTTGTCGAACAAGTCGACTAGTCGGTTTCCCAAGTTTTCCAAAATAGTGTGGCTGCTTTTGAAATCATTTTTCATGCAATGCATATCATGTGGAACATCAAAATATAATCAGGATGGAATAGTAAGATATAATCAGGATGGAATAGCAAGATATAACCAGAATGGAATAGCAAGATATGACCAAGATGGAATAGCAAGATGTAACCAGAATACATGTCAACAGGTTACAGCACGAATAACACAATGGTTAGTAGTCGTGTCGTTGTCAGTCGGGATGTCGTCGCGTAGTCGAAGTCAAAGTCAAGCAAGTAAGCTAGCAAGCGGGAATAAGTACTGGAATAGGAAGGCTTTGAAAGATAACAACTTTCCCAGGGCCGGATGCCGAAAACCTGAAATCACTCACCTTGGATGAACTTGTAAGCTACGCAACCTTGCAAATCCTGATAAATGGACAATACTACTTAACTTTTACACAAAAATAATTACAAGACTCCCTTAAACCCTCGCAGACGAGTATAAACACGTAGAATCAACTAGGCACATAATGACGCATACTTGGGAAAAATTTTGAAAATAGCATTTAGGCGAATAAACTAGCGTATCAAAATGCATATGCAACTCAGATGGTCAACAACATATATATGACGTGAGAAAATAGCATATGCTGGCTAATGATGAAGTAAACGAGTAAACACTCAACACAACCGTAGTAACTCGTATATAGACCAACCAAACCAGTTAGGCTAAATAATCAGCAACTGGCACAGGAACAGCAAAACAAAGGAGAGGACTGTAGATTTTTAAACAATACGAACTTTTGGGAGAGACCTTAAATAAAGAGACAGACATTATAATCACATATAGGACATCAACCAGCTACAATAATCAAATTCAACACCCTAAGACGACGCGAGCAGAATTAACTTAGACTCAGACATGATTCAATCACAAACCTCAAAACTCAATAACACATGCATCAAATATGGTTCAATCGAATAAACAATATAACTAGAAGGTCGGCTCCCTTCGACCCACAACACTCGTCAAGCCAAAAGGCAGTAAACAGCAACCACGAAATCAACTATCAGAAATCGAAGAAGAAAGCAGAAAAGGTTGATTAAGATATAGCGTAAAGGTCACATGAGTGATGTAGCCATAAGATGCTAATACCACCGCTGCATTATTACAACCAAAGAACAAACTGTCTACTCTTGAGAAAATGTCATAGCAAAAATTTTAGCACACTCAAGCATGTTTGAAGTTACTGGTTGAGCATTGAACCACAATTTCAGCATTTCACTTATTAAACCGTCAACATCTTTCAGTTCATTGTGATCATTGATGTGAAAAGTAATTAAAATAAAACCCCTAAGCAGTCCAGCATAAAACAGACACAACACGAACACATCAAACCAATTCTGAACTAGCATCAGACATAATAATCAATTAATTACAAACAAAGCACATGGACAAAACAACCATCATGGAGTTAAACATGTCCAATCAAAATTCTAGTCTCCACATCCACACAAATCTAACCGATTCCATTCCACAATCTGGTTGAACATATTTTACAGTTCTATTGCATGAGTACTAGGTTGTTTCCAAAACCAAAGAAGAAGAAAAACCGGTTAATTACTAGCACAACAAACCGATAATTCACAGGTATCATCAGACAATAAGCATAAACAGCCAGAACACCACCGAGACACAACGTATCTACTATAATTATAGGAAAACCAGGCATAAAGACTTAGACGCGACTCACGGCTCAGCAAATTCAATCAACCAATATCAAAGACACATCATAGAACATAAGAGCATGCTAAAATACAGCTAGGCAAAAGGAATTCTTGTTTATCTATAGATTTCTAGTTAAGCGAGTGAAACTGAGGAGAATTGCATATAGGGATACTTCATGCCCTGTCCGTTCATTCTGCTCAGAGTGGCTCACTCTTTTACATAGTTACAAATCATGATATTCAGACTTGTAATGCACTATGTAAATGCTAGGCTTTAAAATCCACATAGTATTTTGTAACAGGAGGGTTTTCCAGCTAGCCAGACTATCACAGTACCTTGGGTATTCATGATTGTGAATTTACCCAACTTTACATTTCACAGACATTACAAGTTGGACTTACTATGCTTCACATACAAAAAATAAAACTAGAAGTCAGAGAAGCAGAAAATGCACGCCGTTTTAAAGAATACATATTATTTGTGTTGTTTAAACACCTCATTCTCTACAATTTATATTAGCCCCTTACACATTCCTGTTTGGCTCATTCCCAAAATATATTGAACAGACTCAGCCACGACACAGAAACAAGGACGACTTGTGAAGAACCATAACAACAGGTAGTCGATCTCTAACTTCAATATACACAGGTAGTTGACAGAGTCAAGTAGCAAGGAACAAAGAAAGACAACTAATCGAAGCACCACATCACACAGTAGCCAACGACATACAAGCGAAGCGCATACCAATCAAATAACAGAGTGAGAATCAACACTCTCAGGTTGCCAAGTCGAAGCTACAGTACATATGCATCAGACACAGACCACGCAACACGTAGTATGCAGTAATACAACCTATCAGTTCCACAAAATAGTACACTACCTCCACAAGCATATATCAAATTCAGCTCATATAAAAACACATTAGCACAATATAGCTCATAAAACTCAACGCTAAATCAACTGAAACAACAAATCAAACACCAAACGACTCTAAAGTCCAATAGAGTTTAATTGACTAAAAGCAGACCAGGCGAAATTAAACAGGTAACAACTAATTAACACAGTTTCCCATCCCAGAATTCGATTACAACGAAAGAGAAGAAGGCAAGCAGACGAGCGGCGGAAGATTGACGCGGATGAAGGCGAGAGAGTAAGGGCGAGAGGGTGAAGCTACTGCTTCGATTCTCAGGGGCAATGGGTGTGACTGGGAGGGAGGCCGAGGAGCCCTATTTATAGGAGCTCCGGCCGACCAGCGTAATAGAGACGCTTGGCCGCCTCTCTCTCTCCGACTGACCGTGGCTGGCTTCCCTTGGAATCTTTCCAAATTCTATCCATGGCTAGCTTGTGTCATAAGCTTATCTCTCCAATCTTCCCGTGCACGAATCATCACACGGAATCCAAGATAGGACAGTGAACGATGGCGGCTGGCGGTTGGTGGCGTCAAGGAGAAGAGACAAAGATGGAGAAAACAAACGGGCGGAATAAATGAACGGCTATACTGAAGAAAAGAAGACGGAGAAGGAGAAGATGGGTACAAGGGTACAATGGGTATTACGTAGAAATATAAACCTATTTTATTCTGGACTCCAAATAACGCATAACTAAACTTCAATAAATACGGATTTGACACCCGGGACGATATTTGATGCGAACTAAAGTAGAAACAAAAATAATTTTTTGAATTTTTATTTTATTATTAATATATAATATTAAATAGTAATTTAGTGTTACTGGCAAATAACTGGCAGACACGAACCGACAATTAATTTTCGAATTTAATCCGCCGTTAAGAATCGATATACTAGCAAGCGTCGAGTTAGAGGTCAGGAGTCGTTCGCGATAAATTTTAATAATACGGGCTTAATAACTTATACGAACTTACTAGAGTTCGGGTTTCTTACAATTTCAAATATATCTTGCGTTGGCCAACGACTTTGATCATACTAGTTATGAGAAGTTAAGTGTTCTCTCCAAGTCTATTTCGAGGAATAAATCTTATCTTGGTTCAACTACTACTAACATGTGTTTTGTGATGCGCCCAACACATGCCGTATCTACCCCTACAATGAGTGCAAGCATTGATCATGGTTAAAGCACACGATTCCACACATGTAGTAAGTATCAACCTCAAGTCAAAGGACTATTACACCACCTTACAAACCATTACTTCCGTAGATACATAAATAGATTACATCAAACGGTTTCTCGGATGGGTATACCAACACTCTCTAAAGTGTCCATGTGTCCAACACGGATTATCAAGTAATTCTTAGTCGTGAGAGCTACTATACCCTCAAAGGATATGATGCAGACCACATGCCAATCTCCAATGCATCATTGATATCCCATTCTCGATGATCATTAATCGGGACCATTTTAGAGTTATGTTAAGTCACTCAAGATCTCACATTCTTAGTGATAACATAAATCTCATGGGAACACATATGTAAATAATTACAGACAAACAGATAATAATATTTACATATTGTAATGCCTTTTTATAGATGAACAATAATCATAAACAAATGTTGAATCGAATATGTATATTTGTCCTCAATCGATTGTCTCTAGGACATATATACTTTCAATCTCCCACTTGGCCTAGAGTCAATCACTCACGTGCATCCAACACGTAGATTCTTTAAACGGTAAAATTGTCTTTCTAAAGACAAGATTTGGTGAAAGAATCAGTCAATGTTTACTCAAGGAGAAATTACTTTATTTCTATGTCATTTCTAGCAATGGTATCTAATGCATTGATGGTGTCTCAATACGTTCTTGCTAATATTGTAAGATCTCGGTTCCTTAGCATATGCAATCGCACTAGTAATCGCAACCTCTACAATTAGATTACTAACACTTTGAACTACCCCTGATCTTCTAAGAACTCATATCAGCTTTGTACTAGAGTAAAGTTGTTGAACATTTAATAATCTAATTATCAAATGTAATCTAATTACCATATACGATCAAATCTAATATTTTGATTAAGATGAATGAATTTTATAGTATATGATGACTCCAATCACCATATCTATATAAAAGTCTTGCCATGCATAAATCAAGTTTATGCTAGCTCCCACTGTTCACGTGTACTGTTGTTTTGCATTAGTTATATATGATTTGCATAATAAATATGTAGTCGTTATGTACGACATTCTCATATGCAATTGATGTATACTTCAATGGGACAATCCAATAATGACAGCAACATCTATATAACTCAGTATTATATTCTCTACAAAATATTCATAAGAAACACAACATATTCATATACAAGTGAACATGTGATTTATAATATCATATCAAGTTCATCCAGTGAAACAGTGATATCCAGATATTATACACCTTATAATCAAGTATTTCACAATGAAAGTCTTCATTAACCAATACTTTCATTTTAATGTTTAATGCAAAATTATCCCTAATGGCTTATATGTGTCAAACATATATATACAACAATTTCAATTAGGCACCATTCATCATTCTTCTAATGATGTATGAATTTCTTTACGTTCTTACAAGTAAAAATATTTAACTTATTCCTTCAAGTAATAATTCCAACTCCTAAAGACTTACATGAGTCCACAATGGACTTGCTATATTTGCATACATATTAATTACTTTATTATAAATCATTAAAGTCCACAAAATGAACCAATAATTTTATTTTAATGTTTAATGCAAAATAATCGTTAATGGTTTATATGTGTCAAACATATATATACAACCATTTCAATTAGGCACCATTCATCATGTATGAATTTCTTTACGTTTTTACAAGTCAAACTATTTGACTTATTCCTTCAAGTAATAATTGCAACTCCTAAAGACTTACATGAGTCCACAATGAACTTGCTATATTTGCATACATATTAATTACTTTATTTTAAATCATTAAAGTCCACAAAATGAGTCAAACACATTTGTTGTAAAATTTCTACACATAGAAACTTATCATACCATCATCCAATGGATCATGCGATTATCGTATGCAAATAGTGTAAGTAAAATCTTAATGGACTTTATCTACAATACCGGTAAATGGTTGTATAGTTTATGTTCCAAACATAACCATAGAAACTAGCCATTATTTGTATTAGTAGAATTATTTTAAGCTTTCCTTGAAAACTTACATATATATATGCATAAAATGCATTTATGTATTCAAGCTCTAAAACCTCCATCTTTAAGATTTTATGGCCTTGGGTCACCTTTTCAAGTTCATATCCAAATATCCTCTCGGAATAGGTTTGCAACTTCATTCTTATAGGAATGTCTTCTTAATCATGTTCCTCCAAGAGGAAATCGTTTGTATAAGGCATGGCATTAGAGCGTTCTTTATTGGGAATAAAATCGGATTCATACAATTTATATTGTCACGATTATTTTGCACAACCTATGGAGCTCATGTATTTTGCGTTAAGGTATACATTCTAAATGTTATGAGATTCTCATTATTGTCTCAAACAGTCAATGAAATTATTCAAGGGTTGCAATCAAATGCTCTTCTTAAGCGAGAGATTGTGCAATTTAAAATTGCATTCATTCCTTCTGCGATGTCTCGTTCAAAAGAGGTATCCTCAGAATGCTCCCACTAGCTAATAGATTATTCAACTCTCCCACTGAATCTTTGTCCTGACTATCTGACAAGGTATTAACTTCAATGGTTAATTTATGGCACTAAAAACAATTTCAGGTGACATCTCCGTTGTCATTCCAAGAAAACGTTTGTTATGTACAAGTAACCATATGTTCAAAGAGATTAGAATCATCATCCGAAAATTCATCCATTCTTAATCCATAGCCATACTTGACAATCGTGTCTTTAATTCAAATATAGGACAACCCTATTTCGAATATGTAATATGAAGACAACTTAAACCACAACTATTATGATTTTGTCTTAAAATGATCAAGCATGGTATAAACAGATAGTTGTTTTACTTTCATGTGTTCAAGAAATGAAATATGTAGTAAATTTTATGGGTTACTACCATGCCAAACATAGTCATCCCATTTTAATGGAACCCATCATGATACTACCATAGTCCAAAAAGATCAGGTTCGCCCATCTAAATAGAACCTATGCATCTTATAACAATTCACAAATCACACTCGAGTCGAGTATCACTCTTATTGACCAAGTCTATGAGGGTAATACCTTCTCAAATTATTCTATGGTTCATATCATTTCTAAAAAGGATATACGATGATCATCTTTGCAGTGATGAGATCCACAATCCATATGTTTTAAAACACATGGTGTTAAGTAATCTAATTTACTTTACTATGCAGTTCTTTGTCTCACGGATTTGACCAAATTAATAAACCATAGAAGTTGAAATCTTGATTTGTTATATCAGGTATTCTAATTGTGTTTTGAAGAAGTTATTTCTAATGTCGGGAGCTTCTAATCCATAGTCTTGAAGACGTCTACCTTTACACTATTAGCCCAACTAATAATAGGTAAGTCAATTACCGTCTTAACAAGTTTGGAAATAATGCTCCTACACACAATTGAATAAATGTCTAACATTTTCAATCTAGTATCAATATCTTA
>JAYMSP010001844.1:0-28340 GCA_036897095.1 Plantago elongata | reverse complement strand
TTGTTTTGCTTGACCATGAAATGTATCTTTGAGTAGGCATGTACCTTCTAATGTAAGCACAAGATTTCTATTACATGTCATAGACAACAAAAGGCAACAAACCATTACATGTCATAGACAACAAAAGACAACAAACCATTACATGTCATAGACAACAAAAGGCAATGTCAACCTAGTTTCCAATCTATGAGACCAACGGCTAGTTTTTAGAAACTATTTCGAATCAATTACAGATTAGTCCCTGAATTTCGCAATGTCAATTACACTACCATCCCCACGTGATATACACATGACACCAACGGCTAGTTGAGGCAAAATTTGTTTAAATCAATTACACCCAGGTCTAACCGCCAGAAGAAAGAAAAAGGAAAAAGAAAAGAAAAACCATTTACCCACAAAAAGAAAAGCAAAAATGAAAAGAGGCGATGGCTTTTTCGTTATTAAGGCGAACTTACCCCTCCAAATTAGCACCATGTCAGCACCCTCTCTCCTCTTCCGTTGACTTTTAGACCTATTTGTAATTTTTGAAATCGTTTAGTACAAATTTTCGGACGACTCTGTAATAGTTTGAGATCGAGGGACGAAAATGAAAAGGGGCGATATTTAAGGGGTATAATCCGTAATTTTCCCTAGAGCCAATGGTCAAGATTAGATCTTAACGGTAGTACGACTACTATCTCATTTTAACAAGTAGTGCGACTACTATCTCACAGTAGAAACCCCCTACACACAATAACAAAAACTCAAAATGTCCATCATTATTTCATCTAGATACAAAAATGTGCAATTTCCAAACTACTGTAGCACACCAATAAATTATCGATAATATTAATCAATTAAAACATCTATGTTATAAAAAAATTGTTAAAAATATAGACGTATTGATTAACAATATTGATGATTTTCTTGAAAATATAGGTTCGTCTTCAAATAAATTATTTAAAGACGGTGTCTTAAATAAATTAGACATTTATTTAAATTGAAAGAAAGCATGAGAAACACAAAAAAGAAGGAAAAATAAAGTTGAAGCATTATAAAAGGTTCCACATCGATCATCTCGATAGTCATAAGAGAACATGTTAAGTGTGAAAATAAAGTGGAAAAGTTTATTGGTATGAATTTAAATGGAGAAATAATTTAAAAAGAATTAATAAAAGATATGTTGTGGGTCAATAAAGTTGTATATATGAATATATTATGAAGTTTATAGCAGTAACACTCATCTATGTGTGATACTTTAATTGTGATACTCCAAAGAGGTCGCGGTTAATTGATGTACTAATCATCAATTACTTTGAATGATTGAGGTACTAAATAAAATTAAGAGGTGAATTATCCGATCAATCACGAATTATAATTAACCTAACCCAATTTAATGTGAAATTGATCAATTAAAAGTCTATTAATATAAAAGAACATAAAGAAGCCTACAAAAATAATATTGTGAGGAAAGAGTGTAACGAGTGTGAGTGGGACGAAGCCTACGATGTCTTGGAACAACCATTTCTCCACGTAAATCTTACGGCGTTTGAGATTCGCTCATATGTGAATGACACGACACACATCATAAAATGCAATGTGTAGCGTAGCTTAATTAGACGTGTCAATGTTCACCGCTGAAGTATCATAAATGAATTTTACTCGAGGGTCGTGCCAAATCAATTTTAAGTAAGATGGTAAAAATGAAATGTGGAAATTAAGACATGGAGGATGAAATACTTATGGAACAAACAATATGTGATTATTTCTCACGAATTTCTAGAAAGTATATAAGTAATTACTTTGCAACAAAATAAAGACAAAAGCCCAAGTACTTCGCATGATGCAACTTCAAAGCAAGACACGGTGGTAGAACAAACGAGAGGAGAATTTTTTGTTGTTCTTTCTTGAGAAACAAGAAAGAAAATAAGATAATATAAAAGTCAAATGTGTAGAGAAAGGTAGAGAGAGAAACATCCCTCTCTAGCATCATACGAGAGGTCGTTTCAATGGAGCTTATCAGAAGCATGAAGGGTATAATAGGAAGGATGACAGCAACCAGGAGGAAGATTGGATGGTAGTGATTGGAAGGAGACAGAGAGCCGAGACATATTGAAAAGAATCAAATAAATGACAAGTTCATAAACATGTATATCTAGAATTTCTCGAAGACTTGGAAGGAAGAACCCCTAAAAGAAATATTGGAGAAGGCAAATGGGGAAGAATTGATACGAAGGGCCAAGAGTGTATGAATCGGACGTTACAAGATACTTGCAAATGTGGCAAGATTTAACAAACATTAGGCCAGAGGAAGAGCACAAGTGAATGGGTATATGAGTGGGAATGACGAGTACGAGGAGGAAATGGAGGGTATCAAGCGGTATGGAACCAATAAAGATCAAGGAAGCTGATTAATCAAGGAGAAAAGACTGAATAAGAAAGGAGGTCGTCGAAGGAAGAAAATGAGATAGAATAGTTGAAATGGGAAAGAAGAACATGCATAATAAAGTGAGGGGTGAGGAAAGTATCGACATAATCCAAAACAAAAAAATGAAGGAAATAGAATAATTGGGCGGTGAACTGCTTGGTGATGGGTAATAAGGAGCAATTAGAGGAACTCCGTATGAGGAATTTGTTGGAAGGTCATGGATAAACGGGTTTTAAGGCTAGCTAAACTAACAAAGGAATTGTTGTGTTGGGACATAAGGATGAAGAAGCAAGACATAATTTGTTGGATAAAGATGATGAATGGGTGAAACAATGGCTCCGAAAAATAAAGCCATGAGAGAGTAATGACAATAATCGAAGAAGACGACCGTCAATGGGAAACGTTCGTGAAGGTATGACATATTAATGCATGGAACGCCACTATATGCTAATCTATGATATGAGATGCATGTGAGGTGCTTCGAGTGACAAAGAACATGCGACTGCATGTACTTAATCTAGAATATATATGGTTCCTTATACTTATATCATTATGAGCTTATATTTTTTAACGTCCAATATATTGCTACACAATCAAGTTCGTCATCTTCCGATGTTCAAGAGGCGAAAGAATTTGTTGAGTTGACACTATAAGTCGGTGATGGCATTACCGGTGAACCTGATGATGACGATGTGTGTAGCGGCCCAGTATTGGATCGAGGTCCGGACGTCAAGGATTATGCCGAACTCCCAAATACATATATATCAAAACGTATAATCAATACACACCCCAAATATATTTTACAGGTCAGAGGTCATCTCATACACCTAATAAATCAGCAGTGAAATAACAAGAAAAGTGGAGAGTCAGTCCGTCTATCCCATCCTCACTTCGTGCTCTATACCTGGGAAATCATTATCAAGACAAGGAGAGCCTAAATCATATAGACTTAGTGAGGATAATCAGGCATGCATGAAGATGAGCATGAATGCAACAAGATAGCAAACCACCACAAGCTGTTCAAGCAGGTTTTCAAAAATGGGGAAACCGTTCACGGCAAGCAAGCAGGATCATAGCACATAAAAAGTGCTAGATTCACAGTACTGTAACAGTAACTGTCTTGGGCTGGACCAAACTGATAAGGTATTGGCCAAATAACAAGATGAGGCGTGACCTCTTCGGACTTGCATATGATGGTTGTGACCCATCGCGACCCGAATACATATGAAGCGCGACCTCGCCGGACTTGCATAGAATGATGGTAACGACCCATCGTAACCCGGATATAGGACCGTTTGAATAGTCCGAACAAGCAAGCAGGAGCCCGAAAGGATAGCACTGCAGACCGCTTTATAAATTTGTCGAACAAGTCGACCAGGCCGGTATCCCAAGTTTTCTGAAATAGTGTGGATGCTTTTGAAAATCATGTTTCATGCAATGCATATCATGTGGAACAGCAAGATATGATCAGGATGGAATAACAAGAGATAACTAGAATAGAATAGCACGATATAATTAGGACAGGATGTCAAGATGTAACCAGAATGTGGATTAACAGGTTATAGTAATAATCCTATAATCAGTAATCGTAGTTAGTAGTCGTGTCGTTTTTAGTCGGGATGTCGTCGCGTAGTCGAAGTCACCATCAAGTAAGTAGTCAAGCAAGCAGGAGCAAGTACTGGAATAGGAACGGTTTGAAAGATAACAACTTTCCTAGGGCCGGATGCCGAAAGCCTGTAATCACTCACCTTGATTGAACTTGTAAGCTACGTAACCTTGTAATCCTGATACACGGACAAGACTACTTAACTTTTACGCAAGAATAATTATAAGACTCCCGTAAATCCCCCAAATCAATAATCATAACAAGTAGTAACAGTTACAAAGACGATGACGCTTAAGCACATAGTTTCAGCTAATCATATAATGCTATTCAATATACGCAAGATTGACACAATAAAACTAATGAAAAGACACATCCATCATTAACATCTAACGAAGACCATCTGCATACAACTACCAAATATCAGCTCTCTGCCAATCTTACTGAAGATAGTTCTAAAGTCTAAACTATCTAAAGATCATACATTCAATACTCAATGTACAACATTACAAGTTCCTTAATTACAAATGATCAAATGAACCAGTGCACTAACACCACAAAACATATGAAACTCTCAGCTATCTTAATGAAGCAGCATCTAAACCAACAAGGGGTCACATAACACACCAACATTGTTGTAAATCACACCTTCAAGGCTTCAATACTAACACTACCATAAAGTTTCTAATTCTTTCAAATTGATCAGCTAAAACCCCAAAAAAAAAAAAAAACGTGGATTCTGTATCCTTACTAAAGTATATCTTAGGCAACATCATATCATAACAAAGTTACACTATAGTCAAGGAAACATGAAGCAGGATCACCAAATAAACCACTGATTAGTGGAATTACAAAAATGGAAGTGATTTACACAATTCTGAGTAGTACGATATATGGTGCACCTTTGAGGTGAGGTGTAATGTGTTGGCTTTCTAGGTACAGAATAGTCTCGGTTTCTTAGTGATGTGAAAACAATTAAGAAAACGGTAAGGAAGGCTTTCAACTCTGAATGTAGCATGAAGCGCAGTTATGACATTATCTGCAACTGTATAAAATATACTCAGTGAGGGAACCTAACTCTACAGTAAGTCAAAGAACTCAAATTGGACAAAGCAGGCAGGGAGAATATCATAAATCAACACAGGAACCATACAGCAAGAATCAGTTCGACACTTTAGGCACGAATAGAAACATGGCAGACTGAAAATGGAATGACACCGGCCACAGTAAGACATCGAAAATCCACAGCACACGAAGAGTGCCCCAACTCAGCTTAACCATAGATGCAGAAAATGAAGCACGACACAATTGAGCAGCACCGACTCGAACTGTAACAGTTTACCGCACAACAACATATAGTCGACAATCACAGACACACAATACTCGGCACGCCGGTAAGGCGGCAACGGCAACATGCAGATACAGAACAAATACTCCGTACAGCTCATAACTCAACAACAATCAGACCCAAACAAGTAACAATTAATTAACACTGTTACCCATCCCAAAATTCGATTAGAATCAAAAGAGAAGGGGTACTAACCGGAGAAATTGGTCGAGTGCACGACACTAATCCTGTGCGAACAATGAAATGAAGGCGCGGTGAAGGGCGAGAGTGAGGGGCGAGAGGCGAGAGAGCAGGGGAATGGGTGACTGCTCGCGTTTGGAGGAATTTGGGTGTGACGAAGGAGAAGGGCGATGGGCTATTTATAGCCGTTTCCGGCCGACCAAGCTTGATGAAGAAGCTTGGTTTCTCTCTAGTCCGTGACCATAGCTTAATTTCGTCCGTTGGCACGTGTCACAAGCCGCGACACGTCCAAACTTCTCGGTCACGAATCTTCTCGGGAAAGGAAGGGTAGAATAGGGAACTCCGATGGCGGCTGGTCGGTGGCGTCTCGGAGAAGAAGCGAATGGAATGATCGAAGAAAGAAAATGGCGAAGATGGAGACTGAAGGTAACGGGAATAAAGAGAAGAAGAAGAAGAAGAAAACTCAGGGGTACAATGGGTATTACGCAAGAATATAAACCTGTTTTGTTCTGGACTCCAAATGGCTCGTAAATAAATTCCGATAAATACGAATTCGATACCCGGGACAATATTTGAGGCGAACTAAAGTAGAATCAAAAATAATTTGACAAATTTTTATTTATTTTATTTTATTATTAATATATAATATTAAATAGTAATTTAGTGCTACTCGTAAATAATCTGGCAGATACGAATCGGCAATCAATCTCCGAATTTAATCCGTCGTTAGGAAACGATATACTAGCGAGCGTCAAGTCGGGGTCAGGAGTCAGTTTGCAATAATAATAATAATATCAGATTAATAGCTAGTGCGAACTTACTGGAGTTCGGGGTTCTTACAATGTGGGTATCAAGTCATAGAGATCCCTGAAGATTTACTTCTTCGAGAAGTAAGCCATCACATTTCAACTATAGTCGATGGTACATACATTTCATTGTTGGAGCACTTAGCCGATTCATCACTTGACCCGGAATATTTTCATCATTGGCTTAAATCAGTTAAATCAATTTGTCATATCATAGATGCTCGGGATAGTGTTGAATATTTGAACGAAACAACATTGCTTGGGAAGAAGACTTTAATAACGACCGATAGTTTGGATTTTTATTTCAGTAGTTTATTTGGAGTTGTTCGGGTTCCTATAAACCCCCGTAATTGTACTGTCTTATTTTAAATAATAGGAGCCTGACTCCACCCTTTACCTAAAAAAAATAAAAAATTATCCGCTCTGGTCTGCTCACTATAGGATTATCCTGAATGTTGGGTGCATGATAATACTGTTGAGTAACATTGATCGAGCTTCTGAGATGTGCAATGACACAAGGCTAATAGTTATTAATCTTGGAAAGCACATCATCAAATCAAATATAATATATGAATCAATACGGGACAAAAAGTGTTCATTCCCATGATGATAATGAGCCCGTCAGACAAGATAATTCACTTATCAATTTTGATATACAGGAGATATGTTCACATACTCTTCTGCTTTGCGATGACTATAAATAAGAGACAGGGACAATCTCTCACGTCGGCCTCTGCCTCCCTTCACACTTATTCAGACATGGCCAATTATGAGTTGTTTTATCGAGAGTTACCAGCAATAAGGAATTGAAAGTATTAATTTGTGATGTAGATGGTGATATTTATGATACGAAAAAGGAACATGGTTTATAAAGAAGTGTATATAATGGAAAAGAAAGGTATGGAAATGTCTTTGTGGGCCGATAGATTTTGAGGTGACTTTTTCTATTTGAGTAAAAATTATCAGGTTATTGTAGTGTAAAATTAAGTATTTTTTATGTTACAATTTAATAACTGATTGAATTTTTATGAATGTTTACAGTTATATATGACTATATTGATGCATCGTTGAAGACTACGAGCGATTATGTTATAATTTACTAATCTAACATTTTATTTTACATTGTTTGCATGTATGGTGTATTAATTTAATATTTTTAGAATTTTACTGTCGTGTTCCTTCGAGTATTGACGGACCATTGACTAGTCTATTTATATGTGAGGTACAACTATTTCTTGGCGTTATGTTAAGTAATCTTTAGCTGATTTTCTAATCATAATAGAAAAATTGACAATTCATGAAATATATTGTGAGTGTGTTTGGTTAAAATCTTTATATTAAAAGGATATGTTAGAGATGAATGGTATGACATGCAATGTGGAAGTTTAACAGTGTTATATTAGGAGTACTAATGATACTAAACTTTTATACCACATTTTGTATAGAAGGTAAAATTGTTAGTAATATCAACTGTAATACCAAGTCACTCCATATATTGGAAGAGTTCGGAGAGACCCCCTAATCTTTAACATATATTATTTAATTTTTATATAAATAACATGTGTTTTAGTTTTTATCAATATTTATCTGGTTTTTCATGTAATATCTTTATGTTGGTGTTGAACCGTCTAATTTTTAGTATGTATTGTCTAGTTTATACAACATATTATCTACTTTTGTAACTATATTATCTAGTTTTATAAATGATATTATTTATTACTTGTATAAAAAATTTATCTAATTTTTACATCATACTGTCTAGTTTATAAAATGAATTCTTTAATTTTTACATGATATTAAATTTACACTATTGTTTAGTTTTTTTATATTATATTGTCTAGTTTTTACTTGACTCGTTTTTAATGAATCCGGGTCAAAAGATCCGCCAAAAAATCACCAAGTCAAATTACGAAAAAAAAGTACAATTATTTAATTTTACCATTTGAAAGGAATTTTCGAAACTCTCCAAAATGTAAGGGTATCTCGCAATATTTACTCAGAACTGTAAAAATATCCCCATGTACTCAAATTCATTACCATAATAAACTCTATAATCTCTCTCTATTTTCTCTCAAACACCTATCTATTTTTCTTTCCCCCCTCCTTTGAATGGTTCTTTAGTAGGCAAGAATAAGCGCAGAGAAACAAGCAATAAACTAGACAAGAACTGCTTTAAACTGACATCTAGTTTCATTCCAAAATGTCAGCCTTTTTCGCAAACCAGTATCTACAATCCATGTTGACTTGATTTTCTACAATCAGACCAGAACAGCACACTTTATACAGGCAGCAGCCCACTTAAAGTGGAACGCATCTGCAAAACAACCGCAATCATCGTTTAAATGCTAACCATAGTGCATAAGAAATTGACACTTCCTCAGAACACAAGGGGTTAAGCTTCATTCAGCATTGGCAAATGATTGTCACTAGCTAAGACCCCCTAAATGGTGTTGGTGATTTTCTAGACTTTGGTTTGAAGATGTTTTCCTTGAAAAATTGAAGTTCAGCAATGCTTTCTTTGATATCATCCATTGCCCTGTGTTTGTTTTCCTTCCGAGGAGCCCTTCGGTTGTCTGTCAAAACAAGAAATTCACATATTCAAGCAAAATATTTTTGTTACTAAATTCATGCTGATAAAAGAATAAAAGCACAAGTTCTATATCACAAAGTATTACCTCATTTATGCCAGAAAGAAGCAGGTCAATAAATATAAATAGAGTAGTTTGCTAGTAAAGTGCAGTTACAGAAAATCCCAGTGTCATGTGTGCTTGTTTTGGAGAGCTCATCACTGTCTTTTATTGGACAAATCCATTTTTATCCAATAAAAAATGATTAATTAAAATAAATAGAAACTATTGAGAATCGAACTTGGGTCTTCAAAATTAGTCTTCATGCTTCCAGCCAATTGGGCTACATATAACTATGTTTTCATGAACTCTGCATATGACTAACAATATCGAAAATAAAAATAAAAAGCAAAAAATACAAGCACAACACGAGCGTGGCCCGCATGGGCTCGGGTCTAGGCACAATTTTTAGGCCCTGTCCAGGTCATGGGCCGGGTCGGGACTGGACTTGTGAAAATATGGCAATGTGGAGAAGATAGTATAATTTTCTCTATGTTCAAGAAAAACATGATTTTACGAACAATAAAAATCACATTCAAGTAAGTATGTAGTTTGATTTTTCTATATCACAGGAAACAACATCATATTATTATAAATTAGGTGAGCATGCAAAACACTAAGGCAGGAGGAGGGACATGCATGGTTTACCTCATATTCCGAAAATCAATTTCACAACTGTAATTGCTTTTACAGGACCAAGTTTCTTACCTTTCGGGTACCAGCGGATACATAGTGCCTTGACGCTGCTCACATCAACAACGACATGGGAGAAAATTGCAGCCAAATCTGGCATGTACTTCTGAAAATAACATTACGGTTAAAGCGCTGTACCAAAATGTCTGGAGAAATCAATACCCCGACATATATTACATTCCCACACTCATAGAAGTACAAAAAAATAAAGCAACATATGCAGCAGATAGATAGTTCAGCTAATAATTCAATAAATGAAAAGGAGCTTGGTAGTAAACACTGTTTCTGAAATGTTGATGGACCAGCTCTTATGATTGAAAGCAACATTTACGGGTGAACTGAGACTAACTTCTCGTCTACTGAAAAATAAGACCCAAAAATCTCCACATAGGTGAAAACTCAAGATGTAACTTCTAATTCAGTCATTAAGTCCCATCAGTCAGTGAGGATGTGTAACAAAAGTTTAAAAGCACTCCATGTATTTCGAGATCATGTAAATGAGTATGACTCCAAAATATACAAAGTTCCATCAGTCATCAAGTGACTATAAATTTCATTTGTGAAAGATGCATATCGTACATAAATAAATCTATGATCACCTAAATTTACAAAGAAAGAAGAAACCCAGAGAACAAATTCACAAACTGAACCCCTCAGAGAGTGTTTGGCTGCAAAAGGGTAATTGGAGGGAGTAATTGATAGATGGTTCAAAACGGGCTGAAACAAGGTATATTGGTAATTGGATTACTTGTTTGGTTGCAAAATGAGACATGGTCATTTTAATTGATTTCTAAGTACAAATAAGTACTATTAAGTAGCTTTTCAAGGGCAATGTGTACTTTTAACAAGGAGCCAAATACCACTTTCGGAAAATCCAACAAGTAGTGGATTTTTCAAAAGAGGTAAATGGTAGTGCAGCCTGGTGGGGCTACAAATATCATGGTAATTCGAATTTCATTTCGGGCTTGGTATTTGCAACCAAACAAGGTAATTGGGCATGGGCCAATGAATTACTGCTTGAACCAAACACTCTCAAGAGTTCAGCAAATTAGATTCAATGAGTTCCTAGACCTAGAGAAGTTAGTAGGAACGAATTGGATTTCTTAATGCAAAATAGGACTCAAATCTATACTTCCAAGCAGCAAGTAACTCCGGAATTTTATTGGTGAAAGATGAATATTGTACATAATGAAAGTATGATCGTCTAAAATTAAAAAGAAAGACAAAAACCAGATAACTAATTCACAAACTGAGAGCACATCCTGCCAAAGCTAATGAAAGAAGTTCTGCAGTTGAAGCAGTTGTAGGGACATTGCTGACAGCTATAATAATTTTATAATGAAGAAAATGAAGAATATCTTACTCTTAAAAATATAAGATCAGTATAGATTGAATTTCCAGCAATAAGAGGTTTTGATCCAATATCCACATGTTTCTTGACAAATTCTACAACCTGCACTAGATTGAAAAGGCACATTCAAAGTCAGAAGAATACACCAATTTTGCAATAAAGGATTTAGTTAGGACTAGATCGATAAGTTGCAAAACCATACTTCATCTTTTATCTTAAAGTCAAGAGGCTAACCATTATGTAATCAATATAGACCTGACAAACAGTTGTACATTTAACCCGAAATGAATACAAATAGAATTGGTTATTTAGCAGCCCACACATCCACAAACTAGGGAAAATATTGCAGCATTGTCATGAAATTTTTACTAGATTACCAAGTGAATTAACAACATGAGGAATAAGTGCACTTAAATGAAGTCAAGAGACTAACCATGATGTAACTAATCAGTATTGACTATTGACCTGATAAATTTATATATTTGTTTGTTTTTGCTGCGAGATAAAGAGCTATAGACGACCGAAATGAATACAAATGGAATTGGAGATTTTACATCAGCCCACAGGCCTGCACATTGACAAGATACTGAAAATATTGCAACTGAATGTATTGCAGCATTGACATAAAACTTTGTACTAGAGTAGTTTGCAAGCGAATTAACATTATCAGGCATAAGCCACTTGAACAACTACGAGAGAATACTTAATGACAAGCCTAAACAGAAGAACATGTGGTAAAGTAAGAGCCAGAATTTGACCGGTAATACTTCTCATGACTCCAACTATTTAGTTAAACAAATCAATAAAATGTAACTGAGCACAAGACAACAGCGATAGTATAGAAGCAAATTAGTCCCATGAAAATATTGAGCAATCAAAATAACCTAGCAATATCTGACACTACAATATTCACTGAGAATTGTACGTAGATAGACAATTACTGCATAATTAGGCACCCGATGTCATAGCATTCAGCATAACACTCGCAATCTACATATCCTTATGTTGGCCAAAAAAATGGCTAAGAACATGAATGATACTAACACTTTGGCGCAAATATAGAATATGTTCTAAAGAATGAAAATCATGCTTAATTACGGACCTAGAGTACTAAATTATTATTAAAACCAATATTGTTATTATTATAAAGTTTTAGTATTGATAGGAAAGTGACAATGAAGCACAGCTTAGTTAGTAAGACGCTTCACCTCCAACCAATAGGTCAGGGATTCGAGTCACCCTTTAGCCATTTCAAAAAAAAAGTATTGATAGGAAAGTTGCCTTATAAAGTCAAAGTCTAATTTAGGACGTTATTAGCTATTACCTTATAGAGTTCAAGTCAAATTAGAAATTTGTTTTTTATGTTACAGTATTTATATGTAAGTGGACAACTATTGAAATTGTGCAATTGATATACTCATTTGTAATAAATATGCAAATTACACTTTAGTTACAAAACCAATCTGTTTAATTCAATTAAATTACAAGCCCTAATGCAACCCTAATAAAATTAACTCATCATTCAAATAATTTCTCTGTCTTCTACAATTTAATTTCAAATCCCCAATTCAACCCCGACCAAATCAATTAATCGTAAATATACAAGGATAACCAATATTTCTTCTCTATCTTCTCCAACTGAATTAAATCATATCAATTTGCACTAACCTGAACCCTAATCAACTTGAAAAAAGGGCAACTCATTACCAGAAACAAGGTTATTACTTACATTCACATATTTAATCAATTATTTGTAAGTACATGCCACAATAACATGACTAGCGTATTCTCACGTCCTAGTAATTGTCATAAAGTTTATTATTTATTAAGTAAAAAATAATATGTGTCACTCTTAGGAGTTGGTTTCACCACTTAGAGTGGTTCGTCTATTCCGAGATTGGTGTCTTTACTTGATTTTATTTACGTTCTGTCGGAAAAAAACTTCAGAAAGTAGATTTTTGACACACCAATATCATATATTTATCCCTAAATTCCTCAGCTCTATTAATTGGTCCGACCCGTTCTACTTTATTGGGGACTCTACTTGAAGATTTGCGGATTCAATTTTAGCTCTTCATTGCATCTCCAGTTTCAGCAATTCAACTTAAGCTTTGGTCCAGCCTCCCTTCCATGACAAAGCACATAAGTTCCATTCCCCTAGGAACTACTAAAGAGCAGCTTGCTGCTCTTGAAGCTCGGCTGGACAGAGTTGATTCATCTGCCACAGAGATGTAAGCCTCTATCGCAACGCATTCATCTGAGTTGCAAACCTATATGGCCACGCAATTAGAGAACACGCGTCGTTACATTGAGGAAAATTTTGCAAGCCATGCTGTGCTTCTCCAAAATTCAACATTCTACTCAAAAACCCTTGCTTATACTTCCAAAACACTAGACCCCGAATTAGCTGCCAAGAATCTATCGTCAACCTCTCTGGATAAATCCCAATATACAACTGACAACTCCTTGCAAATTCCCACGGTCCTATTAACCAAACTACCCACAAAATCTAGCATCCTTTCATTCCTTTCCAATCCCAAGATACAGACCATACCAACATCTTTGTCCACCTGCTCCCAATTCCTAGCACATATTTGTGGTAGCTCATTCATCCAGTTACGCACCCCAATCCAGCCTTAAGGTCAAGGCTTAATTTAAGGGAGGGGGGAAAGAGGGAAGAGTGTATCGACTCTTATATCTTCAATGTTGAAGGTGAGCAACAATAAGAGGAAGGTGACATGTACTCTTATATGTTCTCTATAAAAGATCAGTGGGAAAAAGTGTTCCAAAATAAGGCAATAACAGTTTACTCATTCCTAGTCTTTGGGAAAGACAAGTGTGAACATGAATTCCATCACCTGCTGGTTTTCCGAGTATACAAGAGATTCAAGCCCCTTGACGAGGAGAAGGCTAGACACAAGTTCTTCTACTTGTGAGTTATGCGGCTTTACAAGAAGAGGTAAGGTGAGCCATGAGGACAAGGATCATCTAAAGGGGGGAGACTGTGTTATGGATCTAGAGTCCAAAATGAGAATAAGAAATAGTATTGTTATTATTATAGAGTTTTAGTAATTATAGTAAAGTTACCTTATAGAGTTCGAGTCAAATTTGGAAGTTATTAGCTATTACCTAATAGGTCAAGTCAAACTAAGAAGTTGTTTTCTCTATAATATAATCTTAGGGTTCATTATGATAAGTTAGAAATTAGTCTCTGTCACTCTTAGGAGTTGGTTTCGCCCTTTAGGCTGGTTTGTCTCTTTGTAGATTGGTGTCTTCACTTTATTATTTACGTTAAGTCAATAAAACTCCAGAAAAGTAGCTTTTGCTACACCAAAGTCATATCTCTATCCCTAAACCTCTGCTTTATCATGCTTCGCATATCCGGGTAATAAATATCAATTCACCTCCTTTCCCACAATTATTTAGATGACAGAAGACCAGTGACAAAAGCAGACGGTTATAATTTAGCCAATTCCTTCACCTTAATTATATAGTTAGAGACGAGAACCCCGTACCAAAAATCTGACTGTTATAGCCTTGGGCAATGAAAATATATAGCTAAAAGAACATATGAAGAATGAATTCAATGTAATATGTAGCATGCTACTTTGGCACTTTTAAATACTCAGTGTCTTAGAACTAGCAATTTCATCAACAGAATGAATATAAAAAACAGTGAACAAGTAAAATAAGTTTAAAAGTTTAACCTTGTTTTCAGCTTCCTGCACGCTCATATTGCTTTCAAGGACCCTGTCAATCAAACCTGAACACCAACAGTGTTGTGTCACCAGAAGTGCAAGGGAAAATTCAACAAACTTTATCACTTTAATTTGATCAGCTTGTCCGAAGTAGAACTAGTATATGTTCGTTTTATTATCCATGATACTACATAATTTGTAATATAGTATTAGATAAAATGTAAAATGTGCAACTGCTGAATCTGCAAACTATTATGAAAATTCCATGACATATTTAATACATTAGAGAAAAATATCCTTTTTAACTGGAAGTTTTGCCTGCTTTATGAAACTTAAAGACATCAACATATGGTAGACCGTAACATGTTCAGAGCCACTTACCACTTGCTGAATGATGGTCTTGGCACCATGCTCCCATTTTCTCAAGACACTCTATTGGTTGATGAATAACCAGATCAGGACCCTATAGGAATGAAAGCAAGCATAATGGAAAACATGTTTGTTATGCATAAAGCGACACAATTGCAGATAAAGACCGCAGAATAAAGAATTGCAGCAGATCTATGTTCATAAAGGCACAAGAAAGAACTGAAGATAAGCTGCAAATGGTAAATGTCATAGAATGATATATATAGACAAAGGAATTCTGTGCATACCTCAATTAACCTGGTCAGATTGCCATCTGTAACAACACAAGCAATCTCCAAAATCCTATCGTGCTCAACATCTAAACCTACACAAAAAAGAAGAGGAAGGGTCTTAGTAGTAATTGAAATTCTAGCAGCCATTCTTGTTAGACATCAATTGATGAGCTAAATAAACAAATAAGCTTAATGCAGTGAAGTCATGCAAATAAACATTTTTTTCCCTAAATAAGAAGACTATCTAAAATCCTAAATAGGATTAAACAAGCCAAGAATGGTAAATCACATTAATTACTTCACACATAACTATATTACTCGAAAATGTGGATTTATAAGTTACAAAATTAGAAACAAACGTAACTTTAGAAGAAAATCATTTGACTGTAAATATTAGCAGTCAGAAAAAATATAGCATAACAAAAATAAAATGAGAACCAGATTGCGTTGGTGAATGTGTTGTAGCGGCTCCCATGCAGTCATTCTACAACACATTCAATAGTGATAGGCTGACGATAGCTCGCTCAACCCCATTAGATTTTCCCTAATATCATCATGTGGTAAGTTTAGAAACCACAACCCAAAATTTTGACAAACCTAAAGGGTCAAAACAATAAGAAACTCGTCCGAATTATGAATTATCTATCTCTTTTTCTGTCATAACTATAATATTTTTCAATCTTTCTTCTACAAATTAAGAATTATTTATGCTGCATACAATTTCACCCGCATCAAAATAACTACATGTCAAACTGAACATATTACCTATCCGTCAACACATTCAATTACCCAACATTCTAACTAACAAACACTACTTCATTACACATAGTCGATACCATAATCAAAACCTAATTTGAACTCTTTGAAGGCTGGGTCAAGGGCGCGAATTCAAGCCTGTAACTAAAACCAGTGGTGGAAAGGGATTGTCATGAGAAGGTTGATGGCCAGGTCAACAAGAGAAAGATATGTAAACATGTATAGATTTTGGAGGGCACATATAATCTACGCATCACTCCTCAGGTGAAGAAAATACATAATGAAGGGAGCAAATGAACAGACCTGTAACAGTAACAAGAAATGTAACATGACAAGATATTCAAAGACGTTTTTCTTTTGAAGTCAATACTAGGCAGCTTCTCCAATACCAGAGGTAGAATGGAACCCTGGGTTTGTGTTTCAAGCGCAAAGATCTATTAATATGCTAGTTCATCAACAGGGTCAGCCTAGTTTCTTAATCTGGCATTAAACATAAATCACTCACAATTAAGATCAATGACCTGTAACTACTGGCTGCAAAAAGAAATGCCAACTAGGGTCTCAGACAGACTCAACTTTCATAAATATTATGTTCTGCTGCTGAGCTTTTATCAAAAACACGATATTCCATTAAATCCTGTATCCAGGCTCCATAAAACATGCACAACACACACACAACTCCATCGCAATCTATCTTACCAGTCATTTCCAGATCAATCCACACAAGTGGCATCCAACATGTAGCAGGAGCAAATCCGGAGGTTTCTTTACCCCCATTCTCAGATTTCTGGGTGACTCCGCCTTTGGAACCATTGTTTACTATTTTACCACCATCTACACCAAAGAAGTCGGTCATTGTATCACATCTTGAGAAAGTGGAACAAAATTTGAGCAACATCCTGTACAGTAATAGATCATACCGAAATTTTGACAAGATATGTCATTATCAAATATATTATTCAACTCAGAAACAAGAAAATATCTCCCATGTCGAAGCTAGTATAACCTACACCAACAAGCAAATACACACACTTCAAATAAATAAATAAAATAGAAACATATTCCATGTTTATGTTAGTAAAACCTACACCAACTAGCAAATACATACGCTTGAGAAGAAACAACAAATAATATCTACACGAACTAGCAAATACATTTGGAGCATGTGTGTTTGCCAGTAAAACCTAAGTAAAACTAGCAAACAGACATGCTCTGAAATGTCTGGCCAGTAAAACCTAACCAGCTCGGAAATACATACAATCTAGATAATAACAGACAATAAATGTATATCGCATGTCTATGCCTGTAAAACCTACTCAACTAGCAAATGCATAGGATCCAGATAAGAGACAACAAATACTGAAATACACATCTGACGGACATGACAGTAAAACGAAACCAGCTGGTTGAGTAGGAAATACATATCAAGTGTTCGGTTGTCAATCAAGCATAGGAAATAATACATACATACAGTTGAAATTAAAAGGAACAAGGAGAGTGAATACCAGCAACGTTAGTGTTGGGCATATCATCATCATCTTCGGCAGGTAGATCAAGCGCAGAAAATGAGTTGGAGAGGCGATCCATTTGTACTACCGAAAGTGATTGATGGCTGGGCTAGCTTTTATAGAAGAAGGCAGTTGCAGTTCATTGAGCAGCTGAGAAAAAAGAACAAATAAGAAATTAACACAGCTGCAAAACCTAGTAGAGTTGTGTAGTGTGAATCATCATTCATCATCAAACAGATAAATTACACACTAATCGAGAAATGAAAGCATACCTACCACTGCAAACCGAACCAACTGTGTATCGACGACGACGAAGAAGAAGAAGAAAGTGCGGCGAGTGGTCGGAATGATAAAAAAGAGAAGAAAAATCGTCAATGGTCAAACCATTTTTTATATGGACTGGACTCGGCTCCCTCAACAAATTACTTCAAATTTGGAATTTTCTACCGTGAGTCGGACATGGTTAAAACGAGATACAAATCAGTGTTTATTAAATTACCTCTTAATTGTATATTAATTGCACGGTGTTGTATGTTAATTGTGGCTTTTTTCATGTATGTTTACAAATTGGATATTATTGCATAATAATTGTACAACGAATTTTTTTGTGAAGTTACGAAAATATAAAAATGTACAATTAGTATACTATAATGCAGGACTCTCACAGATCTCTCACAAATCATACACTCTCAGGAGAGTTTCTCCAAATTGTGTCCTTCATTTACTTATTTAATTCTTATTATATAACAACATTTATGAATGCACAGAGGGCCTGCTTGGTTTGGTGTATTTAGAAGTTGACCGCACTTCGCCTAGTGATTCGTTTGGTGTGTTTCGGCCCAAACGTAATTGTCAAAGCCCACGAATTAGTAAGAATTGTAATTCAAAGACATCAAAAGACGCATTTACAATTACAAGGTCTGACTCGTGTATTTGTGAGATTTCAAATACATTTTCATGCCCCTATTTTCAAAATCTAATAATGTCATATACATATCTAGAAATAATCTAATTCTAATTCCAACATTTCCTAATTAAAAGAAAAATAAAAGTTTTTTGATATATATTTTTTCGTTTACATACTTTTATTTTATCAACTTTCACGTTTCATATTCAAGCATAAACACTTAAAAATCATCTCTCTACACGCTCTGTTTTCCTCTCCTTCCAAGGGTTTCGGCCTTCCCGCCCCTCCGGCAGTTCTTCTACCATGTCTACGGATAACCCTTCCACCTCCATGAATCCACCGCCCACGCATTATACTAATCCCGCTACTAACAATTTGGAACTTCCTTGGTCTCGAACACCTGTAATTCCAGAGCAACATCATTCCACTGGCCCTAGCTTTGCGAAAGTGGCTAAAATTCCTGGATCTTCTTCTCTCAAAAAAGGATCTCCTCCTTTGTCCTTTCAGGAAGCTATTTCTGATGAACGAAAAGTGGTACATAGCAAAATAGCTTTCATAGAAGAAGGTAAGTCCGCGATCAAAGTCCTTGACTCTGAGGTAACATCCCTTGCTGCACCTTTCTCTCTGTCTTTAGTTGGTAAATTTATGGGTAAAACTATTCCTAGAATTCATGAAATTGCTCTGGAGTTTTAGAAAATGAACCTCAAAAATGGATTTCCTCTTAGCCTATAAGATAATAGACATCTTCTTACTTCTTTAAATCTGGAAGAAGATTTTACTAGACTATGGTTAAAAAATTCTCTGTTTGTTGTTGGTTCTACTTTAACTCTGACTAAATGGTCTCCTACATACTCCCTTGAGATAGACTCACCCATTATACCATGTTGTGTTACATTGAAAAAGTTGCCTGTTATGTTGTTCCATGTTGAAGCTCTCTATGAAATTGCCAAACTTGTTGGAAATCTCCTTAGAATGGATCAAGCTACAACACATAGGACTGTCTTTACTCAAGCTAAAATCTGCATTGAAGTCAATGCTATCATCCCACCCCCTAAATCTCTAGTTGTGGAAGCTTATGGTGTATCTCATCATGTGGAAGTGGTGTATGATTTATATCCTCCGTATTGTACTCATTGTTCTAAGCTAGGGCATGAGATAAATGCTTGCTCCATTGCAGGAAAAGGGTCCTGTTTCTAAAGCAAATGAGAACAATCCAATATTATCCTCTGAAGGTTTTCAACAAGTTGCTAGGAAATAAAAGAGAAACAAAACATCTTACAATGTATTTGGACTGCTAGTTAATAAGAATGCTAATGTGAGATTGCCTCCTTATATAAGGAGGAAGAAAACTGTTGTGGAAACTAACAATCCAGGTACAAAAGAAAGAACTGACTGTGAGAATGAAGCACCAGAAGATAGAGAAAGCTCTGAAGGAGAAGAGTTGGCAGAAACTAAAGGCAGAGAAGAAGATTCTTTAGAAAATGTGGAATTCCCTATTCCAGCATACAACAGTTCTTTGTCTAATGGAAGAGCCAGATCCCCTATTAGGGAGGAAGGGGAAATTATAGAAATCTCTGCAGAAAAAGAAGTTAATCAAAGAGAGGCAAGAATCACTGAACATGTAGTACAAATGGAAGAACAAAGATTTGGTCCTGAATGGGACAGAGATGAATTGCTATTATAGGAAAAATTAGACAACATTGGTAAAATCCAATTTCAAGGCTACAGTTGATAGGGAAGTTTCTATCTTGCATAATGATAATCCTCTTAATAATACTATTAGGAAAAACAATATGCCAGAACCAACTTTTGTGCAGGAAAACAGGAGTAACTCTCTCGAGAATCTCAATTTCACACCATTGGAATCTGATAATCATGGAGAAGGAAACACCAATGAATATTCAGAGGTAAGAAAGGTAAGTGATTCTAATAATTTGCAGTTTGACCCTACTTATTGTGCATCTATTTCTGCTAGTGCTAAAAAAAATTGAAAAAGAAAAAGCAAAAGGCAGCAAGGAAAAAAGTCAATGCTGCTAATATGTCTTCTAGAGTTACTAGAATCTTTTCTAGAGCTAGGAATGGGGGGTACCAATGGTTCTATGATTTTACAAATTTGGAATATAAGGGGCATTGGGAACCCTCAATCCCAACAGTTGGCATCTTTTTACAAAAAAACTGAATGTTTCTACATTCTTGTTTTACTTGAACCTTTTGTTACTTTGAATAAACCTATGTATTGTATATTGTTAGGATTTGACAACATCTTGCAAAATATTAACAACAAAATTTGGGTTTGCTTCTCATCTGCTTTCAAAGTAGAGATCCTAGAAGATAATGAGCAAATTTTACTCTGTGAGGTGTTTGATATTGCATCTGGCAGTAATTTCTTAGCTACTTTTGTTTATGCTAAATGCACTAGAAGAGAGAGGTACTCTCTTTGGGAAGGAATTTTTGGCTTGGAGGCGGCTATTCAAAAACCTTGGTGTATAGGGGATGATTTCAATATCATCTCTAACCTGAGGAAAGAAGGGGTGGAGTTTTACCTAGCATAAACTCCATGTCTGATTTCAATGATTTCATTTGTTTAAATGGCCTTATAGATCTTGATTTTTCTGGTGTTCCTTTTACTTGGGAGCACAATAGTGGCATAAAGCAAAGGTTGGATAGGGTTCTTTTCAATAACCAGTGGTCTGATTGTTTGTCTAGCACTGCTATTTCTCATAGCATGTTGAAAGACAGATCACATACCTCTTTTCATAAAAGCTAAGATGGAAATTTTCAAAGTTAAATCTTCTTTCAGATTTTTGAACATGTGGACTTTGCACTCTGATTTTCTTAAAGTAGTTGAGGACAATTGGAACTTGCCATCAAGACACACATGGTTAAGAAAACTTCATGAGAAACTGCAAAGGTTGAAACAATTTCTTAAACACTGGAACAAGAACACTTTTGGAAATATTTTTGAAAAGAAGCAGTTTTGCTAGCAGAAAAAGAAGTTTGTGATAACCCTAGCTCTATCTCCAATAATAGGCTCACAAAGAACCTTAAGCTATTCTCTATATCATTAGATCAAGAAGAAGCCTACTGAAGACAGAAAGCTTCTGTCAATTGGTGTGCTTTAGGGGAAAGAAATACCACTTTATTTCATTCTATGGCTAAGAGGAAAAAAGTGAGATTAGGTATTCATACTATTTCTCATTTGGGAGAGCATCATACTTCACCTGGCAAGATTCAATCTTCTGCAGTGGATTTATTTTACTAAACATCTAGCAGGTACTATTCCTGAACTGCAGCCTCCCTCTCTAACCATGCATGGCAGGAAGTTACTTTGGAACATAACACTTTGTTATGTAAAGTTCATACTCTGATGGAATTACACACAATGATTAAAGGTCTGAAACCTAATTCTGCACCAGGCCCAGATGGGTACACATGGAATTTTTTCTAAACCTCTTGGAATATTATTAAGCATGATATGTTAGAAGGGGTCTTAGATTTCTTCTCTGGTACTGATATACCTAGAAGCTTTTCTCATACCCTATTAGCTCTGATACCTAAAAAGCTTAATCATGTTCTATGGAGTGATTATAGACCTATTAGCTTGTGCTCTAATGTGCAGAAAATAATCTCTAAAATGTTAAATGATAGGCTTGCTTTGATACTACCTAATCTCATTTCTTTAAATCAGAGTGGGTTTGTTAAGGGCAGGGAAATTGTTGATAACATTTTGTTAGTACAAGAAATTGCACATACCATGGATAATAGAGTCAAAGGTTCTAATGTGATTTTTAAACTGGATATGATAGGGTGCAGTGGCCCTTTTTGGAAAAAATGTTGTGTGCTTTTGGCTTTGATGAATGTTGGATCAAACTTGTGATGTATATTGTGTCTAACTGTCATTATATCATGCTTATCAATGGAGAAATGTGTGGTTTTTTTCATGCTAAACAAGGATTGAGACAAGGTGATCCTCTGTCACCAGCTCTGTTTATCCCTATGGATGAATATATATCTAGATCCATGAACACTCTTTTTGCTGCTAATCCTTTTATGTATTACAAAGTTCCAAAGGGGATTCCAGTTTCTCATCTTGCTTATGCAGATGACTGTGAGATATGTAATGGTGCTTTTGAGAGCATATTAAAATTGAAAAACTTTTTGTGTAAGTATGAAGCTGAATCTGGTCAAAAAGTTAATCTTGATAAAAGTGGTTGTCTTGCTGGTAAAAGGGCTAAAAAAGATCTGATCCTTCACACTTTAGATATTAAGGAAATGACTTTTCCATTTCAATACCTTGGTGCACCTATCTCTAAAGGAAAAAAAGCATTTATTCTTACCATTGATTGATAAGTTTAGGGCTAAATTCCTTGGTTGGAATATTGAATTGATGTCACAAGGTGGGAGATTAGCTTTCATAAAAAGTATTTTGTTTGCTCTAACTGTATATGTGCTTCAATCTCCGTGTCCTCCAAAATCTGTGATCCAAGAAGTAGAAAAAATATTTGCTAAATTCTTCTGGGTGCTACTTCTGGTAATAGGAAAATACACTGGACAAAATGGAGTAATCTATGTTTTCCTTATGTTGAATTATGATTAAATGTGTGTAGTTTATTTGTGTTGTCCACTACATTTTCTATCAAATTGTGGTTCAGGTTCAGAGAACATAAGTCCTTATGGGCACAATTTTTGAATGGTAAATATGGTAAACAAGTTTTTCCTGGGGATAGGACTCCTAAGCCTACAAATTCTCCTATTTGGAAGAGACTCTATTTTATTTGCAAGATAGCACAAGAGAACATCTTTTGGGATACATGCACAGGTAATTTGTACATTTAGCATGATCACTGGACTTATAACATTTATGTGGAGGCACTGCAAGCATGTAGTGTTAATGGGTTCACAGACTTTAGCACATTGGATCAATTGGTTTTGCATGGGGAATGGAACATGCCTGCACTTGATATATTTCCTCCAAATGTTAAGGCTCATATTTGCATGATTTGGCTGGCAACCTGAGTACTCAAGCCACTCCTATTTAGAAGCCATATTTAGATTTGAGGTTCAGTACTGCATCAGCTAGGGACCTTGTTAGAGAAGTCAAACAGGTATCTCTGATTTATGCATCTTTCTAGAGTCCTTACATTTCTCACTCCATTTCTATCTTCTGGTAGAAATCTATTCAAGGATGGCTGCCTGTGGAGTGCAAAATACAGAGTAGAGGAGTGGTATTAGCTTCTAAGTGGCAGTGATGCAGAAGTTTGGAAAGTTTGAATCATGTTCTTTTGCATAACACTGAGATTGACAAGGTTTGGAAATGGTTCTCCCAACTTCTATTGGTCCCCTGTCTGTCACAACACTCTTTGGCAACTAGATTTCAAGCTTAGAGGGATCCTTCTCCTTATATTAACAAAGGGCACATCAGAACAATGATACACTCCTTATAGCTTGGTACTCATGGAGGGCCAGAAATGAATGCAAATTCAGAGGCAAGAAGATCACTTCCGTCACCATCATCATGCAGATCATGAAGCACATTCACTTGATTCATCAGGCATTTTCCATTCCTACCTCCCATTGGAAAGGAGATGCTTCACTTGCTACTCATTGGGGTATGCAGTATGTTATTCCTAGGCCTAAAAATTTGATATTGGTATACTGGCATAGGCCACCTGTTACTTGGGTCAAGTTGAATATAAATGCATTTGTGAAAGCTAGCACTCTTTAATCTTCTGCAACTGGGATAATTAGATGTTCTAATGATAGAACTCTAAAAATCTTTCAATGATTATTGGGAAGGAAAACACCTCATGAAGCTGAAATGATAACTATTTTGAAAGACTTGTCTCTATGCAAGGAATTGGGATACTTCAAAGTAATAGTTGAGGCAGATGCCCAAGCTGTGTTACAAGTTCTCACAAAAGCATGTGATAACTCTAAGTGGAAGACACTGAGCATTATGCAACAAATAAGAAGCCTTACCAATGATATGGAGATATCATATCAGAACATCCTGAGGGAAGGCAATTTTGTGGCTGAGTTCCTTGCTAAGGAAGCTCTTACCTTGAAGCTTAACAGGGAAGTGGATCTAGTAGCATGTAATAAAAAAGTGAAACAGCTGATATACACTGATAATATTGGTATTCCTAAATGACTGTGATTATCTTGTTTTACTTTATTTTCCCTGTAGAACTTAGAATGGAAGGCTTGGAATATTTGGTGAACTCTGCAGAGAGTGAACTGCAACTCTCATTTGATGGAGATGGCAGTGATGATCAGCTGTCTCTGCAGCATCATTGTAGGTTTGTTTCTTCAACTTATATAATGATGTCAGCTTTTTTCTTTCCACCTCTCATTCTCGCATCTCATTTCCTCTGCCTTGGCTCCTCCTCTTATGTCTGCTCTCTCTATATTACCTCCTCTTTGGCTTACTGGCATCATTATAGTCTAGGAAATGATGTTATTGAAATTCTGATCCGAACCCCTCCACATACTACTGTCCTAGGAAATATTTTTTGTATAGCTATATATGGCTTTTGTTGTCAGCCCTGGACTTTGGAGTTAGCTGTAGCGGCTAGAGAAATCTTCCACGACATCCCTTCAAAATCTTTGTGTCTGTTTGGACCTTTACAACTCACTCTTCTATCTTCTTACAAGGAAAGTTGGATATATGTTTTGGTATATTGGGATTTTTCTGTAAGTGTTATGTTCTACATCACTAACATCCCTCCCAATATAAAAGCATATGTTGCGTTTCTCCTTTGGAGGAAAAGGAGTGGCAGTTTTGGTAACATGTTTTATTTTGATGGTTTTCTGTCTGTGCAGATTGTGCTATGGCATTTGGATTGCTTGTTAACAATTAAATGCCACATTAAACTAATTTTTAACTTGCATCTTTTTGTTGTGGATAAGAGGCTGCATCACTATAGTTACTTGTATGTAACATTTTACTTTGAGATTGTAACATGTAGAATTCCCTATTTTTTTGTACAAGGGAGGTATTTCTATATTGGTTATAGTAGACATAGGTACTGTTAGGCTCTGGTCTGTCACTTGTATCATGTTTTAGTCTGCTACTACTTCATATGGATTTGTTGGAAACAATAAGGAAGGGGACAGAGGCTCCCCTAGCAAGGAAGCTTGGATATTATTATATACTCTTGTTATTAGTATTTGTAATAACATCAATGCTTGTAACAAAAACTCATGAGACTTCTTGTTCTAATGGTTTCATACCAACCCCCTTGATTTTTTTTATGGATGAATAAATGGAGTACATCTAGTATAAGTTTTTGAGCCGCAAAGGACATCATTCTTCCAATTAGTGGTAGAGTATCTCCCCCTTGTTGGTCTAGGTCCGTGGCTTTGGCCCATACTTTTGACTCTTGGCTTGTCTTCTTAAAAGACTTGACATACTAGACGAAAGGGGTGGCCTAGTGTCCTTAATAACTTGTATTTTTTGTCTCTCCTTCTATTAGAAAAAGAAAACTATAATATGAAATAAAACACCTATGATTTATTTATATATGGATCATTAGTTCATACCATTAACAACAACAACAACATTATTATTATTAAGTGTAGTTATAGAAAAGTAGAAAATAGAAAGATTTGTTAGTTATTAAAGGGTGGACACATTTCAAGCATTCAAAAAATGTCATAGAAGATGTTGTACCAAAATGTCGTGGAGGATCGCAAGTGGGAGAAGAGTATTACTTCGGTAATTATTAGGTTCATAATAACTATGTATTGACTTGGTCAACTATTAGGTGCTTCATTAGAAGACATGTTTTAACGTGTGTATTAGTTCCTTAATTGTAGTATCTGTAAGTTGTCATATAATATTTTACAAAAACTTGTGAAAGTCCATGTTTTTGTGAGAATTCTGAGAGTCCTTCAATATTGTATACTAATCGTGCAGTTTTGTGTGTAAATTATTAATGTTTGTCCCTTTGTAAATTGTGTATTGTTGTATACTAATTGTGCGGCTGAATCTTTTTGTGTGAGACTCTCAGAACTTTCCGGACTCTCAGGAGAGTTTCTCATAATCTTACATATGTGCTTGATTTTAATAAGTTTTCATATAATCTTCAATTACATTATAACTAGTATTAACCCGTGACGAGCCATGGTATTGTTACTTTTAATAATAAAAAAAAAATTAATTAATCAAGTAAATAAAATTTGCAAACAACCTTTATTTATCATCCAAGGCTATGTAACATAGGCTCTATTTAGTAAAACTAGCTGAAAAGGTAGCTGGTAGCTTGTCAGGTAGTTGGTAGCTTGTCAGGTAGTTTTTTTTTCAACAAGCTAACTTGATTAGCTTCTCAAACCATCTAGCTTGTTTAAAAAGTTGTGCGTTCACTTAACGAGAAAAAAGCTCATGTAGTTGAAAAGCTAGTGGTAAACAGGGCCATAGTCTGGTTTTGTGGTAACTATATATAGTGTAAAATACCACTCATCATGTCAGATTTGCTTTGAAAGTGATAGGATTCTGTTGGTCTAGATAACAACAAAGGAAAAGACTGGGGGGGGGGGGGGGATTAGTGTTTTCAATGTCGACAAACACTATTTCTCAGAAACTGGTGGGTTTTCTGATACTTAAATTCAGAGAGCGGAAGACTTAAGCGATAGATAAATGTAATTGTGATTTGCAATAGTAAATGTGTGTGTGTGTGTGAAATGCTGGAATGTAAATACAGAACATCAAGTGTAGTGGTATCTGGAGGTGGCGTAATCCTCCAACTAATCTCCTTCGACCTTTTTGAGACCTGGAATTCACTAGAACATACAATTTGAGTTCTCCTTACAATACATCATATTCTAAGATCCCTACAAACAAATGGTTCCCAACTAAATGTTCCCCCTGAGTTGTTCCCTAGCTTATAGAGCCAAGTACTTTATGTACTCAAGATAACCTTGGAGCTATTCCTTGATTTCCGAAATCAAGTACTTCATGTATTCCACGCCTTAATGGTTTTGGTTACAAGTTGATTTTCAGGTAAGCTTCTCATATAACTTTTCAGCTATATTTCCAGAGAGCTTAGGAAGACATAACACTACTTGATACACTTATCCAGTGTATGGTAGGTTCTCTTTTACTGACCCAAGTAATTGGTATCCGTTCTGGAGAATAAGCTTCAGAAAGAGTATCCGAAAGTTCAACTCTTTCACGAATAATAATTTCTTGTGTTTTACATACCTCCTCTATAGAAGGCTCAGGAACAATTTCTTCAGAAGGCTTTTCAACCTCTGGAATTTCTTGGACTTATGATGTTTCCATAACTTCATTTTCTTTCTCAGTTGTTGCCTGTCCAGAGACACTTGAAGTTAGATGCAAACAAGAAAATTTATCTAATAGTGAAATTGTTTCTTTTTCAGAGACAATTTTTACTTGTTCTTCAGGCAATTTTTCTTGTGTACTTGAGGTTGAAGGAACCTCTTCTTCATTCAGAGTGGTGGTTGCAATTTCTTCCCCCAACCCTATGGTCTCAATGAAAGCCTGTAACAAAATGAAGCTTATGAGTAACTAGTTAAGCATTTAGAATGTTTAACAAGTTAGATACAAACTACTCTTGTTACATGTGTATCTTCATGCGCACTAGCTTCCATAACATGGCTTGAAGTTTTTGGTACTTCGAACCTTTCCTCTGACTGTCCTTTCTGAATGCCTGGTTCAAAAATTTGAGGAACATGCTCACTTGCAGTAATTTCTTCAGCAATAACATCTGCTTGCAGTGTGATTGTGGAAGCAATGTTAGAATCTTCCATCAATCTGTCATCAGTCACCAATCCTTTATCAGCTTGTTGGTGTG